>LYUA01000095.1:11222-26012 GCA_002093875.1 Calopteryx splendens
TAGTTTTTAGCCATTCATTATTCATTTGTTATGGTCAACAGTGTCTTTAGCTGAACAAATAGGAAAGCTTTTATCAAGACTTTTCGCTTCATAATAAGAGGTCTAATAAGTATTTAGTCCCTTCAATTTCACAATAATGAGTTTCTACTCATTAAAAAACTGAGTTTCTGCCACATTTGGCATAGGTAAACCACAGTAATCAATCACTCAGTTGGTTTGGCAGGTGAGGGTAGAGCTGACCAATTAATAAGCCCAATGGCAAGTGAAATTCACACATCAGGGTGGGGGGGGGGGTCAGTTCCTTTCCCTGAGACACCTGTGGTTTCCCAGGAAAACCTAGTGTCATAAGTAATCACACAACTTAAGTGAAGCTGAAGGTATCCAGAGGTATCCCCCGGAATCAAACCCAGACTCTTCGGTTAGTAGCCCAATGCTCAACCAACTAGAAAACCACATCAACCTGGCTTAGGTACAAATACAGAAATGGCATTTTTCAAGTTCACCTATATTAGCATCACAGGAAAATGGCAGTCAGAAATAAGATTACAGCTTAAATTCAACACAACAATAAGGCATGAGTGCAATTCACTTGCAGAGCTTAGATAAAATAAAGTCACCAACCTAGTATGTACACATTTTAAAAAAAATATTGGATTCAAGAGGCTCCATCAATGCAAAAGATATGTACTTTATGGTTGTAAATGTGATGGCAAATCTGTTGCATTGAATTGAACTTTGTCTCATCTCTTAAGGACAAATAAGTGAACATTTTTCTAAGAAGTCTTACCCACATTTTTCCCTCACATTACCACACACTCGGAATTAAGTTTAACAGAGGGGCACACGTTGATACCATATTGAATATGGATAGGTAATAAATGTAATGGTCAGATCATAATACTAAAATTATTTTATGAATAAATAAATAGAAAACAATAACAAACAAGTAGAAAATGAAATTATGTAGGTACATACTGCAAATACTCCACGTTAATGAAGATGTTTTAAAGTATTCCACTTTACATATCTACAGCAGAAACTTGTCAGCATTCCAAGGTCAAAAGTAGTTCTCTACAGGCAAAGAGCACCTTATAAATACTTAATAGAATATGTTCCACAACCACACAACATTTGGCAACCACACAATAAATTCTAAAAAAAACACTAATAAATCCATTTTTTAAATCAAAACATACTAAAGATTTGTGATATAAAGTTAATCACTTGAGGTCAATAAAATAAACTTTTCATGAGTGTTTACAATAAAAAGTCACAAAGTTTTCCAGATTTAATTTCTTAGCAACCAATATCCAATTTACTCCTACGAAAGCTATGGATTCCTAAGAATTAAGTCATATTCTAGTCTATACATCCCTTGGAATATATTTCCACCCTCTTTATGACCTGGAAGACAGTTCCAGGGAAATCTCCCAGATGTTTTCCTTCATGGAGAGTAGCCTACGAGTGAAGATGGGCCTATAAAGCACAAAATCTCCCAATCCCCTCCTCGTCAATGCAGACTATCCAAAACTCAATAGGATCATAAGGCATAGGAAACATTCATTTGGTACAGAAGAAAACCACGGGAAAATAGTCCTCTGAGGAAATATTCTTGAACATGGAATTCATCATGAAAATCATGGGAGTAATTTTGAGGACCACAAGAAGATGTGTATGCATTCCTTTCTTTTTTAAATAATAAATGGGAAGTTCTCAATTATTAAAACTCACTTTATCTAATAATGTGCATTTTCACATAGTTCTGTATAGCCTAGCACGTAATTATTTCATGAGTGAAGGGTCATGAATTTTTAGTGTTATCCAGCTATACTTTCTCATATCCAAATCTAGAGACCCTTTTGAAGGTCTTACTTTTGTGTCTCTCATGGGTCAGGGGAATGCCAACCACAGAAAATCTATTCTAAACACAGGGTTAACATGGATATCAAATAAAATGTGCTACAAATATAAAATATGAATTTTTCTGGAAATTATTTCATCTGTTCAGCTTCAAAATAAATTAATGCTGAATCAATCATAATATTGAGATAAATTGCAATGCATGAAATTATATTTTTAATTGCTTTTTCTACATTAATTTAATAAAAAAGTGAAGGTGCATGTGCCAATGGTATATTGAGGTATATGCATGATTATAGTATCCAAAATCTTCATAAATATAATAATACTTTACAAAATTGGACCTACTGAAGATAACATAATGTAAGGTAGTGAAGAGAGCTGGGCATGCAACTCCTACCATTGACAAATGCACAGGATTAAGATTGCTCCAATGGCAATGTAAAGAAGGTAAACCCGGGTCAGAAACTGATTTCACACAGGTGAACATTACATCATGCTCACTCACCTATGGCCCAGCAACCAAACGGTTCTCAACACTCTCAACACTAGCAGCCTTGAGCTTTACAACGCTAGTCAAAATCAATTTCCACTCACCTTCTTTCAGAACCTACATATTATTATTGATAGAATTACAAGCATGTAAATAACATACTCTAAGATGAGCATTGCTTGAGCAAGAAATCCATTTTATAGCCAAATCCAGTTTTTTTTTTACATTTACCTAAGTGGAATCTCTTATACTACACTTGGTTATTGAAAGGAGGTGAGAGGAAAAAATTTAAATTATGATAACTTATTTTGTGTGTACATATAATGAAATAGTAGAAGAATTATGCTAAACACCTAAAATTCTTGAAATAAGAGTTCCATTTCGCCCTAATGAACTTGAGTAAAAAAATATTGGCACCAGTGACTGAAATGATGTCTTGGAATTACAGCCTGGCTAACAAACATCTACAGTAAATTAAATCCATAAGAATCTCTCCTGATTGGAAAATGGAAAATTTATCTTAAGATTACAGTTACTTTGCAACATAAGCAATGCGTGTTAACTGAAATTCACTATTTAAAACATGCTTATTATTCCAGAGTGCATTGATATTTAAACTTTTTGGATTTCAAATGAGGACATGCTTTTAAGATAGTTAATTAGAATATTAAAAACATGAATGAAATATTTTATTTAAATATTTAATTCCAATATTTAAAAACTTTATGAAACCTTTTTGTTTTTAGATTAATTTAAAAAAAAATATATACATTCACTAGGTGGCACTTGTAAAAAACATAAATTATGCCTGTTAGTAGGTAACTACTTTCCTCAACTAGGAACAAAATAGATTTTGATTCCTGCTTTCCTCATTCTCCAAACCTAGGATTCCAAGCAGTTAAAATATTACCATGTGTTACAACTTTGTGAATGAAACTATTATTTGCAAGCTTGGAATAAAATTTACTTAAAAATTGGCTGATGACCATCTTCTGGTAATTAAGGATTATGAATAGCATTCATCTGAAGACCTCTTCCCTACAAGGAGGATGCTATTAAAGTAGCTACCTACATCTTTTCTTAATTTCATATTTTGTCATTTCAGTACGCAAATAATTTACAAAGCAATACTCACCACTTTTGTTGTATGAATGAGGATGGTAAATCTAACCACTAGACTTAAATGTAGACTTGACCTCATGGATTATCTTATGAAAATTCTGTTCTTTTGTTTGAAATACTAATCCTGGCTATACTTTATATCGTTTTTAACAATATTCATTGTGAAATTTTGTCAGCCAAAATATATTATCTTATTCACCAGCCTAAATAATCCCTAAAATTTGCAGTTGAAGATAGAATTGTATTTTCACCTGGGTGTAACACTGAAAATTACCTACAAACATTTCAACCCGGGTAAGAAAATTAAGATTTTTTTTCATTATGACTTTTCTTTTCTGAGCAAACTGGCTGGTGACTCTGGTAGAGTTACTGAAATGGCATTCAACTTCTTTGAATTTATTTTAACCAAGGTAGCATTTTCATGCTTTTCATGCTACAAAGTGAGTTCTGTCAAAAGTCAACGTTAAGATCCCAGCATGTTAATGATTACAGGAAAGGGAGACTAAATAAAAGTCTAAGTGAAAAGTCAAAAACTATTGGCAGAGTTGATGAATGATTTCCCCTTAAATTCATTACCATCACTAGAACAGAGAAATTCACACCATATTAAAAACTTCTAACAAAGGTATACCACATGCTGAAGGTGAAAAGAGTGAGTCTTGAATGGAGTATCTCTTCCCAATGCATGATGCACTCCAAAGATCAGTGCTGTCCATGTACATCTAATCCATCACAAAGGCACGTTCGATTTTGCACACTTGCATACATGGATTACAGAGCACCATCACATTTTTATAAACCCCAGTTATTATGGATGGTAAAAATACTGAGAATGAATTATTTTATAACTTTTGGGAGTGGAAAGGGAATGCATAACAGTCAACTGGTCTCTAAATGGCAGTGGCTCCAAAATGACTTATCAGCCAAAAAAACAGTCACTTTCCCCCATTGCTGTTGATGAGGCTGGAAATCTTTGTGGCAATGATCGAGAAGATGGACAAGAGTACCAAAGATCCCACAGATATATGGTTTAGAAATCAATGTTCTGTGGCCCTCACTTGGAAGAACTTATGTAGCATTCTCAACATGATCCATTCTCTCAACTGGCTTCCCACCCACTCAAAAGACTACAGAATTCCATGTCTGAAATCACCTCTTCTGTTCTGCCATTCATTCTGAGCAGTTCAATTCATCAGACTGTTCTTAAGCGAATACTGCCAACCAAGCATGTGTACAGTCAACAATTATTACCTATTTACAGATGCACAGAATTATTCCTCACCACCAGGAACATAGTTATGCTGTGAATAGCCACAGTTCCTCAGCTACCTGTCTGTGGAGAAGGCACTATGACTTGCACTCTCTCCTGAAATAAAAGTTCCTCTCTGCTCACTCAAGTTAAATAAGGTTTATAAAACCTCTTAACTGTATCAATGTGGTAAACCACTATGAAAGCATAGTTGAGCAAGCAAATATTAATACACTTCTCAGAGAGCTTCATCTCCAGGCTGGAAATGACCATTGCGGTTAAGTGGTTCCTTTTCAGGAGCATCTGATGGCCGGTTTCTCTTGAAAAATCCACACTGAAAAATAAATACATGCGGAATAAATATAAAATTTCAAAGCAAATTATTATGGCACTTACCAATCTATATACATTTATATTTGTCCCATTATGTTCAATCAACACAACTCCATATAATTTAAAAATCAGACTAATTATTTTCATCCAGACTAATTTTTTTACTTTTGGAAATATCACTCGGATATAAAGTTTAGCCAACTTGTCTTCCTACAATGTAAGGATGGGTCAGGGATTTGAGTCTGGGATTTACACATGAAAATCCCAAGCTTAAACAATGTGCATTGGTGAATTAAGTTTGAGACCAAATGTACTAGAGTAAAGGCTCGATCGCTGACTGATGCCATTTCTGTTAATGAAAAACCCGGATAATATGGAAGGGTTATTTGCTAATATAAATTATGACATAAAGATGCTTCTAAAGCTTACCCCTGAACAATATATATTTATATTATTAACTTAGAAAGAAAAACTTATTATTATTACAACAACAAATTATTTTTGTTTTCTTTAGTTCACAAAATTTGTGTCATTTGTTGCAGTTCTCACTTCTGACTTTGGTTTCCAAATCCCAACATTCCCTTTTCTGGAATGAGCTGGGTTGTTGGTGCAGCTACAACAGTAGTAATTGCTGCGCAGGTAGAAACATCAGAAACATACATCCATAATCAAGATTTAGTTAATCGAGACTCTCCGGTGTTTAGCAAATAGTGGAATATTTAATCTTTTTTGGGTGTCCCTATCTTCCACTGAGTCTTACCTTCCATAATAGAAATATGAGGAGCAGAAGGATGATTGTCCCCGCACAGGCCGAAAGCACCACGACCCACCAAGGCACGATGGCATCACCCCTCTCTCCATCAGTAGGGGTCAACTTTGTGAGCACCTCATGTGTCCGAACATTCACGTAATCAGGTGCTCCAATATGAGGCAGGCGGGTCACTTGCGATGCAAGAATGGAGGACACCATCACGTTCTGAGCACCCAACTGTGCACAAAAGATAAAAAGATGATTTCACCCAGTGATTGCACTCAATGCACTGCAAAACTTACAAAATGTCCATGCCTACATACATTTGGAGACACTTAACATGTCTGAGTAACAGGTAGCCCCCTGGAAGCAGGTTGAACAATGAGGTTGGCTATACCAGTGCCCACGTTTATATTGGTGATGGATAATGAACTATGCTTAATGATGAGGGCATGTGACAAAGGTGGTTTCTTATCATGCAACTATTTATGCATGCATGCTAGAATCACCATAACTACACTTTGCAAAGAAGTAAACATTATAAAAAAAATAGAATGAAGCATGCTTGACATGAAAAGGAGTAATAAAAGTGAGTAGGGAGTTTATCAAGTTGCACAGATTTTCTAACAAAAGCTTTGGTTAGCCAATCAGCCAAGGGGTTGCAGACATTGCTGAGCTGAGCCAGGGTGGTAGGTATGGAATGAAAATAAATGAGAAGAAAATGAAGATGGTGAGATTCTCCATACAGAGGAAGACTAAGATAAACATTTAGTAAGTAGATTAGATGAGGTTAGGTAATACGGTAATGATATTAGAAGAATTGTATCAGGTAAGGAAGCTTTTACAAAGAGGAGGGAATTTATAACAAGGAAATAAGGTAAGGGTGTACATAAGAGACTAGTGAAGATGCTGATATAGAGCATTGTTTTATATGGCTCGGAAACTTGGTCATTGAGCCATGATGAAAAGCATAGGTTGGAGGCTTTTGATATGTGGGCGTGGAGAATGATGGAATAGGTGAAATGGACAGAAAGAAACATGAACGAAGAAGTTTTGGGAAAAAAAGTTAGCAGAGGAGAAGTCCAAAGAAGGCAGGAAAAGTGGGTCCGGGGAGTGGTGATGGATTGTTGAAGACAGTGATAGAGGGGAGAATGGTGGGTAAACGAGGCAGAGGGAGGAACATATTAGGTATGTTGGATGGAATGAAGGGCGCCTTAAAAGTATGTGGACTTGAAGAATGTGTTACTGTAGTGTAGGTTGTTGCAATGTTAGTGTCGCGTTAGTTGTGCATTAAAAACCTACTCTGACTGGTAAACTACCAAACAATGGGGTTACATCAGTAGTTATTTTTGTATGTTTTTGTTATATTTTCCAGTGAATTAATATTAAATGCCCAAAAAAATTTAAGTTAACTCAAAAAACAATCATTGAGACGATATTAGCTATAGATTTGTAATTAACTCATCCAAATTTGCTGAAAAATGTAAGATTGATGGAAAAGTCACCCTGATGAGTAATGGGTCGTTTTGACATTCATGCTTGGTTATTGTTTACATTGTGCTCATCTTAGGATCAGCATTTTCCCTCTTCAACTATCAATCCCTGACATCTTAGATTGACTATCTTTTGAGAATCACACATTGAAGTATCATGGAAATAGTTTTAGAAAATGACATTTATATCACAAATTTTTCTGCTTCTGAATTACTATTACCCAACAACAAATGAGCAAGTGTTAAACCACAAAAATATTTAGGCATTTGAAATACATTGTTTCCTCTGGGGACAATGAAAAAACCATACTTTTCTAACCTGAACCCTCACCCATTGATGAAAATTCATTATTAGGAATATAAAAATGGACTAATTCTTTATGTGGTTTGCTTTAAAAACTCGAATCATGTGATAATTTCTCTGCAAGTAAATATAGGACCTATCATTTTATGTTTTTCATGCTCGTGTTATAATAATACCAAATCAATGGCACCTTTTCTGAATATGGTTGCCACGCACATAAGTGCTAACTTTTGTAAGTCTAGGCTTGGTTCGTAACTTGGGGACCGTTCGTAATATGTTTGCATGTGTGCATAATATAAAATAAAATTGATGGAGTGTAGAAGGGAAAAAGTTTAAATATCCCTCTTATTTTTTTCTTAAATATCAGCTCCAACAACTGTTAAGTACTGAAACATTTTTAGTAAACGAACATTTTTGCAAGGGCAGGGAGGCATTGGCCATGAAAGTGCATAACTGAGCCCTACTAGGATCAAATACATCAAGTTCTCTGTTGGCAGTTGGCAGGATGCAGTTGAATTTGAATATGTTGGGCTTGGTTCGATATAAAAAACTATCAGAGAATAAGATCAACACAGTGTAAGAAAGAGGCAATTTTTCAATTTAGGGCAAACTTGCAATAATGGTATGTGAAGGATTATGAAAAAAATGAGGGTATAAACCAGAGAGATTTTTTCTTATTTTGATACATTCCACAGGGCCGGGGTCAAGCCTTTAGTATGATATCAAAGGTTTACGATAAACAGAGGTTCACTAGGATGAGGCTTACCTGTAGTTATATATTATATAATAAATTCATCACATACATTAACAAGTGGTGTAATGCCCAGTTAACCCTTAAGATTGAGGGGAAAGAATTTTTCTTTGTGTGAGGCATTTGTTGTGGTTCTTTGATTATCTCCACCGATTTATAAGGCTCACAGATGATTTTCTACATTTTTCTCACCAGAATAACTAAAATATACAACATGTCACAGAATTTTGTTCTACTATAAACTTTTATACCATTGATTTTCTACCTATCAGTGCTATTCAAAGGGACCTGAGCTTTATGGAATGATGGAAATCAAAGAAGCAAGAATCTATGTTAAGGTGATGCCATTCTAAAATGGGATTTCAGGCCAAACCCCAGATCTATGGCTTGTACACAACCATGAAATGTACTGTTGGTGTTAGCAATACATACTTGTAAGTTAAATATATATTTTCCCCACAACAGACACTTAAAACACTACAAATGCATGAGACTGATGTGTGGGACTCACCTTCTTCAGTGTCCTCACATCCACACGGGACCGCAGCGCAATCCAGGCCTCTTCATCTTTCACCAATGGGCCCACAGTGCAGCGGTAGCGAGTACAGTTGGTCGGGCCACAG
The DNA here is from genome assembly GCA_002093875.1 of Calopteryx splendens. Lineage (NCBI taxonomy): Eukaryota > Metazoa > Arthropoda > Insecta > Odonata > Calopterygidae > Calopteryx > Calopteryx splendens. The sequence goes on from LYUA01000095.1 coordinate 20,202, forward strand.
CGCAGGGCTTTTGCTAGGTCTTCTTCCGAGGATATGAGTGGGGACACTCCCTCCTGCTGCACAGACTGCTGGGATGCTGGCAGTGCAGACTGCGACCTCCTCCGCCTTCCACCCCTCCCACCCCCGCCCACCCTCTCCTCCCCCGAGGACGATGACCAAGAGGACCATGAGGAACTTTCGTATGACTTGCTGCCCCCACCCGAGGACGAGGAACTGTGCGTCTCGGACCATGAGCTCTTCTTTGAGTGCATCCCACCTCTGCCGCCATTTTCCGAAGATTCCTCCCAAGAGACAACCTCGTGGGACGAACCCTTCTGCCCCTTCCCACCAGCATTCTCTCCTGCAGATGTCACCCCATGACTGGAAATTTCCTCACCAGTGAACCTCTGGGATTCCAGGTATGACTTCTTTTTACGGTCAAGCTGAAAGAGAACATCAAAAGGAAGGACTCAGCTGGGACTTGAAAACCCAGATTTTCCATTTGTCAATTTTTTATGCATATATTAAGGTACAAAAACATATAACAGAATTAGATGGGGTAAAAAAAAGCATTTACTCACAATAACTTTCATTTCATTCACGTGTGGGCCTGGCTCACATTTTATGGGACCACTAGTCTCAGGTTGTTCAAGGAGATATAATAAATTTTCACCTGCAAAATAGAAAATATGTTAAGGCATTATTACCCCAAGATAAGTAGTATAGCTGGGAAAGGATAGGCATGCTACTCCATTGGGGATATTAGGAGTGAGCCATGAAGGTGAGGCCAATCAGCTAAGGGATATGGTAGAGGAGGTTGATTTGAATAGTAAAGTCCAGTGAAATGTTTCCCAATAGGTAACCACCATTTTCCAGGTTTTCAAAGGAAATTCAGTTCAAAAAAGAAAGTTTGATTGATGTGGTTTTGAAATAATTTATAAGATCATAAGTTGTGAGGTCAATATGAAGTTAACTGGTGAAGATATTTTAAAAGACTTTGCCTTCAGTTGAAAAAAAAAGTTTTTCAAAGTTTAGCAACCTTTTTTGAGTAACAGTGATATGCATGGGGAACCAGTTGACTATTGTGTCATTTCTTTTGAATGTTGGACAGTTTACCATTGATATAGCTTTTCCTTGAAAATGGTTTTTAACTTTCACCCCTCAGCATCATCTTGCATACCCAGTATGCTTCCTGAACTACTGAATTTTATAACTTTTATTGGGCAGAAATAGCTTTTAAATCGATCAATTTACATAGGTTATAGGTTGTGAAGGTACACTTTTATCTGTAAAATAACATGCATTTTTAAGCCTTTAATTTTGGATGAGTTTTATTTTTTATTGTTGTGATTAAATTTTTTTCATATCAGTGAGTGAATATGGAATTTTATCTCCAAATTCTTCATGTTCTTTCTTTCTTACAATCGTGTAAACAGCTGACAATTGAAATAATAAGACATCACTATGGGTCAGCTCCTTTCAAATGAGATAATTTCACCATTAGTTCTTTTCATCTCTCTCTGTCCTGAGCAAAGGGGCTATGCTCTTCACTCTGCATTTCTCACAGACAATAATGATTAACAATAAGAGTCTCAAAACAGTCAACTGGAACCCGTGATCTCTTTGACCATCCCTTAAAGAATTTTTGAAACCAGGTGCTTCAGAGTAGGCTAGAATCTTTCTTGCAGTGTGGTGTCATTCATTTTACTCATGTGTACTTTGAGTGTGCAGTTACTTTTAAAAATAAGCACCCTATCATGGCTCCAACAATTAGAAAAAGAAAATCATTATTGAGTGATAAAGAAATTACTGAAATATTACTTGCAAATGATCCTGACGATAGTGTGAGTTGCACATATATTGGACCATATTTACGACAAAATTAAGGATTTTGATGAAGTGGAAAACTTTGTGGGGGAGGGCATGAGATATTATTTAAGTGTTAAAGAAACATTTATTGGTGGTTTCAGACCTCAAGATGCAGCAAAACATTCTTCCAATGCTGTAAACATTTTTCTGTAATTTTTTTACAAAGAATTCTTTCATAGTATTGTGACATAAACAAAATCGTTATGCAAAGAAACAGATTTAATTAAGTGAAAGTGCCCCATTTTCAAGAAGTAAAAAAATACAAGCTTGGAAATCAGTGAAAGCATCGAACTATACATTACACTTGAATTATTCATGCTTATGGGAATGGTACATGAGGACTGAAAATTAGTCATTATATTTGATATATCTACATTAAAAACTTCACAAAATATTATGCAAAAATTTTGCATATTTAGAAAATATACTTCAAAAGATATGGTACTAAAATGAGGGCAGTTATTATAGATTATAGATATATTATAGAATATTATAGATTCCAGTCAAATTTAAATACTGCTCAAGGTCTTAAAACCCAAATATTAAATGGTGGCTTGAGGGGTTTCACTGATTGTGTAACCTGAAACTTTTATTTTAATTACACATAATTTAAAACTGAGAAGCAGGTACTATCAGCTAATACATTACAAGTTCACGCCTTACTAACATACTTTTGACATGCTAGTCTGGGGATTTTATAAATAATCTCCTAAATGTTAGCTATTTAATATCTTTTTAAGAAAGAATAGCAAATTCCATTTCCCTTTCTGAAAAACACATGGAATGACAGTGTGACAGAATCAACATGAGAAGCAAGGAAAATTAACCTAATTCATACCTCCTAATATGTATGTGGGCCAGAGGATGTATGCAGTTGCTTCCAAGATATCTGAAGGTCCTTTATTTCTTATTGAATAGATGTGGACAAGTTGTGGCCCAATATCTGCCTCATGGGTGATGTTCTTGTTGTCACCATAATGAGATATATTGTAATGAAGATCAGGTGGATTTGATGACCTGAAATTTTTATGGTGAGATTAACCGAAGAGTAGGTATTCCTGATGCACACACAGGCATATGATAACTTCAGAAGCAAAGAAAGCAGCCAAATGTGGTCATGTGGTCACACACACATACCCTTGTACAATCAAGTCAGTTTCCACCCAAATTGGAATGGTGAGTTGCTTGGAATTGTCACTGAGAGAGAACTCCTCCTCTGGATTAGTGCTGTTGACTGCCATTTGGAACTCATACCTTGGCTTCATTCCTTCTCTGTAGAATGGCTGGAGAAGCACTTTAAAGTGGACCTAGCAATGAAACATATTTCCATAAGTGGGATTAATGGAAAACAAGCATGAGAAAGATTTTGATATCTAAATAATTAAAACTACAATTATATTTAAGATTTTTTTATCAAATTCTTAATAGGCTAATCAAAGTTATTCTAAAAACTGCTACATTCACAATACATGACTTGCCATTAATCAACCTTATACCTTGTGGCTGCTGCCATTGTGATTTTTTGAGCCATATTTGGAAAAAAGGTGCATCTTATATGCTGTCAAATACAATACTTTTCCTTTCTGTCCATTTTTGAATTAAAAAAATCATGCTTCCAAAGCAACAAAACTCATCCATTTCCTCTATTTTCATTCCTTTGATTTGCATTAAATTTTCACTCTTCTCTCTTTGAAATTAATATTGTCATTGGATCTTTTTGTATTCATTTCTATTTTTAAACCATTTAACACCTACCACAGCAATTATAATATTTTTTTTCATTTCTTTTACTGATTCCTATAAAATAGAAATGTCATCCACAAAACTTATGCCATAAATGTGTTTCCCACTTTCTTTAATGCCCTTTGTTTTTTTTCATTAATATTAGAGCCTCTTCATTAAATAATTAATAAATTTCATTTCACTATTTATATCTCTTTCAGTGCATTGGGTTCAAAGGTTCAAATAATAAGATTCAAAATCAGTCTTCTGCCTTTCCAATTAAATTGAATTTCCTTCATGGGTGATAAAAACTTCCATTCCACCTTATTGAATTCTTTTTCTACATCTATAAAAAAAACTGCTTGTTTTCCAAACCATTTCTATACTTCTTTCTAGTTTTCAATCTAATGCCAGGATTGCTTCTCTGGTTCCTTTTCCTGCTCTAAATTCAAATTGAAGTTCATGTCATTTTCTTTTTCCCTTTATTTTGTTTATGATTATACTTAGCAACATTTTTGAGGTGTGCAATTGCTGCAAAACATGATTTATAGCAAACAATATTATGATAACCATAAGAATTCACTATCCAGATAACTTAATTTCAAACATAATGCACCTACCTAAAAATAGTTTATTGTAAGCAGACTAAAAGGACTGAAGTAATATAATTGGCAAGAAGAAAACCTCCATTGTACAAACACAATGCAAAAAATAATATAACCATAAAATTTCGATTTGTTAGTATCACATAAGGAAAATGAGTCATAATTACCAATTTCTTTCCAGGCAGAGGATTGCCAATGTCACAGCGAAGAGTGTTGTTGTTATGTCTAGATGGAGCTGAGCACTGCACGGGTATCTCCCGTTCTGAATCATCGATCCGCTCGATGTTGACATAGTTTATGCCTTCTGGAACCTTTAAGTTGAATGTGGACTCAAAAGCATCTTCACCCTCATTGTGAACCAGTACATCAAACTCCAACCTTTGTCCAGATCCAAGCAGGTAACGAGCTACGCTTCTAAAATGGAGAATTAACACAAGGAGTAAAAATATGTTCCAAATTCTTATTGGTGCACACATGGCCGACTATTTTAATAGATATTTTCTAGAATCTCCTATACTGTGTATCTAATCACTAAGAACCTGGTAACATATCAGCAGCAGCTTATCAGTGAGCAGAGAAGACATCTAAGAGTGCATCCCAAAGAAAGAAAACAATTACTCTACTTACAATGAGAAGTGCATACACTCTCTGGGGGTTTGTTTATGAATAAAGTGAAGAAGAGTGCCAGTGGGAATGCCTTTAACCATATTTCATATGATTCTCACTTTACTAATTATTAGTATTTACACCCCCAATTATTACCCAAATTATCTCCCCATTAATCACCATTTTGAGCCAGTTGATTGTGTTTTCTGGTAGCTAACAACTTTACAGCCAATGGAGTTTCCCTTTCCCCCCCCTTTTAATTATTAGATACATGTACACAAAATGAAGTTCCTTAGAATCTAGTAATTCTACATACGCAGCTCGACTAATTTCATAAATTTTCCTATAATCCCCATACTGTATATAGGTATTATCTCTACATTAAGCTGTGAACAAGATGACAAGTAAACATGGCTTATCGAGATCTTAGAAAGATAACACCAAGGACACCAGGACTGTTTCAAAAGAAAAAAAGCAGGAGTTTCATAGCAGCTAGTGGCTACACATGACAGGCATTGCTCCATTTTTCCCAATTTTAAATGGAGCAAATACAAACCACTGGAAAATATGTATCAACATCATCGGGAAACACAGGGAACTCACGGAGTAGTGATCATTCTGAGATCAGGGATGCAGATGTTATCTTTTCCACAGTTCTTCTGTATACTGATAGAGTCTCTTTGTGTTGGGGGAGCATTCTCATCCAGAATTGGTGTCAAGGACCTTCTCCTTCTGGCAGTGTAGACTGCGGAGTCCTTCTTCATGCTGTATTTCAATTCAGCCTCAATGGGTGTCAACTTATCTCTAATATTTGGCTGAAAATATGAATAATAAATACAGAAAAATCTCATCATTTCATTTCCAATTAATTTTCCATATTACATGATTTGAAGCAAAGAGCAGACCCAAATTATTACCAAAAGTATAGGACCTTCAGTGTATGTATGTATATATATATATATATATATATGTATATATATGTATGTGTATGTATGTGTATGTATGTGTATGTATGTGTATGTATGTGTAT
>LYUA01000095.1:584012-608675 GCA_002093875.1 Calopteryx splendens
AGGCATAGATATTTTACTCACTCAAGTGATTCTTTTAGCAGTATGGAAGAACTTTCTAGCTGTATTAATTCTAGTGTTACGAAAAAAGTTCTGAAACTTACATCAAGTACTTCCAAATTGAGAAATTTTAGCTGAGTGATTATTAATGGTAATCTACCGGTTAGGGTATGTTTCTGATGGAAACACACCTGAATCGTACAGTAACCCTATCTTCATTTCACATATTTTCTGCCACCCTTCATTCCTTCCAGCTTGCTAGATCTTTTCCTCCTACCTTGATTATCCAACATTCTCCGCGATCACATTCTTTAACAATCCATTGCCACTCAATAACCCATGCATCCACTTTCCCTGCCTTCTTTGGATTTCTGCCAATAGCCTTCTCTTCCCCCACCATGTGCAAAACCTCTTTGTTTGTTTTTCTTTCCATCCAATTCACTTTTTCCATACCCACACATCATGAGCCTCTAACCTATGCTTGTCATCTTGTCTCAACAACCAAGTTTTCGAGCCATATAAAACCACGCTCCCAATGTCTTCACCAATCATTTCTTTGCATCCATGTCATCAATTCTGTCTTTGACCCCATAAAAAATCTTTCTTCCATGTTTTGCTAAACTTGTTACTATTATAATTCTGTGGTGATAATGCCTACCCCCACCACCTTGTTAGATTTAATTTCCTTTAACGGCATATATTTTGCAATCTACTATACCTGGGCCTAAGGTAACCTCTTTGGCGTCATTTTCTCTTTTGATGTCCATGCACACTGTCCTAATGCCTTTGCCATACAGTTATTCAATGTATTATTGGATGAGTGATTTTTTTTAAATTATATTAAACTGGTTAGGGTAGGTTTCTTGATGGACACACGACCTCAACTCTACAGTAACCCTTGCTCCATTTCCACATATTTTCTGCGACCCTTCATACCATCCAACTTGCCTCCTACATTTCTCACATTTCATGAATAAAATTAATGGGAGAAATTATTATGGAGGTAGGTATTATTCCATATAAAAAAATGTTTGCCTTCCCCCCCTCACCATAAAAATTTTTGAGATCCACCATTGACTCCCATTCTTCGACCAGAACCTCTATTCTCTTCCCACACATCCCAGAGAGATGCCATAAGAAATGCCTCAAAGACATCATTGAGATACTCTATCACGAGCCTTGACACAAGTCAGAGATCTCAAATGAGAAGCACAAGAATATACAAAGGAAGAGTCGGAATCAATAAAAGTGCATCAAATGGAACAACACATTGAACATCCTGATAAGTGTGAAACAATCCCATGACATGAGCAGACACACCTATATTTTCATCAGAGTATGATAAGCTGCAATTTGAATTAAAATATTCCACTGCAATCTAAAGCACAGTAATAAATACAAAATTAATATCTAAAATTGTTTTATTTTCCTCTAATCAGATAATGTTTTCTTCATTATGCCAAAAGTACACTACTCCTGAGATGTCTCTTAGGACCCTGTGGATGCTTGTTACGTCAATGTCAAAGGAGTTATGAATGACACATGCCAGAGACAAATGATGCTGCAGGGGTCATCACCTAATGGAGCAGAAGCAGTATTTTTCTCTTGAATCCCTAAGCTATTCTTAATTAGAGATCTCCAAATAAAAACTAACATTTTTACTGGAAAGTGAGAGAATTTTGGTAAAAGAGTTAAAAAATTATTATTTTATCAATTTAAATGTCCTGGGAAATTTAGAAGAATATGATTTTCTCTCCAATATTCCAATAAATTTATTTTTCCTGTCCTTCCTTTTGGGGGATGTATGCCCCCTGATCTGTATCTGCCCTGGATATATGTCACATGATGCAAAACTCAAACAAGACTTCTGACAGATGAATGAAATAATTGGCCTGGAGTTTTCTCTGCACAAGCTTATGGAGTCATAGAATTTATAATAGGCACTATAACTACCCTTCCTCCAGGAGTATACTATTTATTTTTCAACATTTAGGTAGGTACAGAATATGATTTTTCATACATACATACTCCTAGCTTTTTGGTTGAGGCAAAGTAAAACAAGTTATTTCAAGGGACTTACTCCTTTCTACTAATTTCCTCCAAACTACACTGTCACCAAGAAGTCACTTTCACCTCCATACATTGCTTTATTCAAGCTCTTTTCTTCCTCCTAACGTCCCTCTTCTTCAGTCTCTTTGAGTAAATCTGTTTCCATGACTTTCGAAGTCCACCACTTCCTTCCATTTACTTCCCACACCTTGGCAAATGTTACATTCCATATTATTTCAATCAACATTCTTGTGAACACTTTCCCAAGCCCACTAAAAAAAGACTAATTGCTCTATAATTCTTACAATTCATCTTATTTCCCTTACATGTACACAAATGTACAATTATTCAACTATCCCAATCATCTGGTTAGGCTAACTAAAATTTACAAACATATGTTAAACAATTCACATACATGAGAAATAAGTAACTTTCCCTCAAAGGCAAAAATTTCACAAAATATACTGTTTCCTCCCCTCTAGCCTTTCCATTCTTCCCAAATTCACACTTTTTTTACCACCTTGCTCTCACTTGAATACCAACTTCCCTGATTTGTCCACCCAATGCTCACATTCATCCTCAACATTAATAAACAAATCTTCTAATATTCTTGAATGCTACATTCATTCCATAGAATGCTATCTCTTATTCCTTATTAAATTTATTCCTTTGTCATCTCCTTAAATTGTATTCTTTCTTCATTTCAAAAACAGCTTCTTATGTCCTTCTGGCATTTCTGTTCTTTCCTCACATTCTTGACATGACATTTTTGTTTTAATTATTTCTCTCCTTGTAAACATTTTACTCTAAATTCCAAGATTCCTCACCTTTCGCTGCAATCATCCTCTTCTATGTCTCTTACTGTGCACTCATAGAATCTTTCACTTCTTCATTCCACCAGGCATCAATTTCATTCTCCCAACCACACCCTTCCCACAAAAATGTTCAGCATACTCTACAGTCATTTCTTTCAAACTTTCCCAAGCACCATTTGCACAATGTTTGTTCAATTCCTCCTGAATCGTGTTCAACATATCCACAAGCATAGGTACATTCAATCTGCATTCTCACTAGTTTTGCTGCTTTTCGGCTTTTACTCTCTCCAATCCCTTTTCACCCCTCCTTGCCAACCACTTTCTCCTCCAATCTATTTTTGAAAGCAAGAAATAGTGGCCCACTCCTTATTCACCAACTCCCATTGCTCTTCAATAATGATTTCAGTCTGCAACCACACGCATAAAATCAATAATGTTCCTAGACTCACTCCTTAGTCATTCACACAAGTGAATATATGCTTAAACCTCTCATTATGCTTAAACCGTGCATGTGAGACAAATGATCCTTTTTCCAAGCACACAACCAGCAAATTTTCTCCATTATCATCCACTCTGGATTGCCAAAAGACCCTATCACTTTAATAAAGGCATCTCTTATGTTACCAACCCAACCATTCACATTTTCTAATACTGTTACTCTTTCATCAGGTTCACACTCATTCAAGACTCCACTAAATTCAACCCACAACTCATCCTTCATGCTTCCAGGCTTTCCATCCACAGACATATAGCAAGCTAGGATAATATTTACATCTCATTAGCCCTCTCTTTCAGAATCAACCCCCAACACCGGTATACAATATTGTCAACTCCTCACCAAAATGAAAAACGATTTCCAACAATTTCAAGAGTAAGAATCCCCTTGCATATTGCTTCACATTCACACAGGACATCCAGCCATTTACTCATGTTCCCTTCCATGCACACCTCTCACATACCAACAGTCTGTGTATAAATTCTCCTATCTAATTGGACTTATCATATTCAATCTCTGCCACCCTTCATTCTTCTGAGGATTTGGACTGAATGGTTTGAGTGGTAAAAGGCAGGGTATGTGAAGCTACTAGCCATTGCAGCTCCCAGCCCAAATGCAGGATTCCCAACAGATATTTATGGTATTCTAAAGTTCAGTTTTGTTGTATTTTTGCCAGCAAGCCACAAAGGAAACCAAAGCTCAGTTACCATTCCCAATCCTGCCTTCAAAATTCTTAACAAGCTAGTAACCCTTCTGAAGGGACTAACCTTGATAACTTTCCTTGTGCCCCTCCATTAGGAGGCATTGACATTCACACCAGGATGCTAATTTTTCATATTCATGGATAACCGATTGTTTGCCAAAAAGTTAATAGAAACAGAAGGTATGTGTCCTTAGCTTTAAGGCAAGATGCTCCAGTATTCCTGTCAGCAAGTTGACCAACACTGGAGAGGGGAAGGTAATTGGAGTGTATGACAGAAATAGGGCAGTTATTCACTGTCATATGTTTTGATGAGGGACTGTTGACCCCTGCTCCTCAACATTTCATCCAAAATGCATGATAAGAGTGAGCTCCAGTCTGGCTGTTGGGCTTAGCACTAGGTGAGCTCTACCTTCACCTACCAAACCGACCTTCTGGTTAATTACTGTGGTTGGCATATTTGAAAAAACAGTTGCTTATAAAAAATATAGTCTTTTTTTATAGAATTTGAAATATGCATGTACATATCTCCACCCATATTTATGTGACACTAAGCGCAGTAGGGGCAGTCACTCAACTGTGCCAAAGAGCTTTCACCCTGATATGGCCAAAATAACCAGAGCCCAGTGTTTTATTATAAAACATATATGATCCACAAATGGCACATTAGAAGTTTGAAGTAAATTTGAACAATTAAGTGGAATTTATTCGAATACCTAATGCAGACTGAACCTTCCAAAAAAATGAAGAAGAATCATAGAAGTAGAAGGTGACAAAGAAATAAACTTTCAATGCAATTTGAAAATATGCACCAAGAATAGCACATCAGGCACACTGTAGCATCAGTTCAGTAATTGATTTTCAATATGAGAATGGATACTAAAAAAAATATTTCCTCACACCTGTTACAGTGAAAACAACTACTGAGGGATCCAAGTTCCGAGTCCTGGTGAAACATTTTTATATCATGAATTTTTCGCATGTGTATGCACAGCAGTGGGTGACTCTGGCTTAACTGATACTTAACTCCGATTTAACTGACGTTAATTTTAGTCATGGCATTTCCAGCAGTTTCTTTGAAAAGGTCTAAAACCTGTGGTGCTATGAGGATGATTACTATGTCACATGGTATGTATGTTCATTTGTAAGAACATCTTGTTCCTTTAAAGGTCTCAGAAATTCACAGAGTAAGAGGGATGCCTGGGTAGCTTAACTGGCCAAACCAGTAGGGTGGAAGTCAAGGGATCCGGGTTTGAGACCCAGTTCAGGAGAATAATTTTTATATTGTGAATTTTTTGCATATATATTGACATATCTTTTCATGAGTTACTATGTATCAAAGAGCACATCTTCAGACTAAAGAAACTCAATGCATACCACACTCCGATAACATAAAAAATAGCTCCCTTTTAATGATTTCAAAAATTCTAAATCATAAGACAAACCACCTTTAACAGTTTTATTATACTTTTCTGGAACCACAAAAAAGAGCAGGCAAACATTGGCATCCATACACTCACTATGTCAACAAATGTATAACATTGACATTAATAAAAGCACTATTACTGATTTTTCTGTTAAGCATCATATTAACCATTCCTATACAGGTGTACTCACTTAGTTACCCATTTTTCAAATGCTGATTAAATATGAAGACACAAACAGTACCCTGACTCGTTTATATTGGGTTGATACAAAATGTATACCATCACTTAAAAAGTGTGCACACCTGTTAAGGGAAAAGTCAACATATAAGACTGTTGCTTTGCATGCAAAATACAAATGACATGTCATGAAAAACTGACTGAGAGCAACATTTAGTCAACTGTGATATTGGCTCATTAATGCCCACCAACAAGGTAAATCTTCATGCTTGGACAAAGAGGCACATGGAAATATGACAACCCTTTAGACACTCAAGGTGGCAATATAGGTATCATCAACATCATCCATTACCTCAACCTGTCTGTATACAGTCTCTCATTTGAATTTTGTTTGAATAGCTTTTTTAGAGACAATAAAGTCTGCCACACAAAATTATTTTTTTCTATGAGACCGTTTTTAATTAGATGACAATAAATGGAAGTTTTGCTTTCCTAGAACCGAAAAACATATTTCGAAAAATGGTTTTGGGATGTAATTGATAAATCCTGTCTCTTTACAGATTATTTGCACATGCATATATTGATGGTTTCATAACAGGTCTTATTTGCAAAAGATCAGCGGTTCTCTCTTGAAAAGTATGTTTATGCCACCCTACCCACAAATCTTTACACACACCTATGAGAATAATCCCACTTGCTCACTCAATTCTGCATTTCAACAGTAAGATAGATTACAATGGTTCACATTGTATTAAACATATTGGGACAGCAAAAACCAGGTTTTATTTATATGACAGAACTAAAGGTTTTTAGTTGTTCCTTTCACAGCTTGGCTCAACACCCACATGCCTCCCTAAAATGTTATTCTGACTGTTTCTGACACAAACTAACCTGGAAGACGGAATCTCTAAAAAATTTAAAACTATTTTCATCAGTAATCTTTGTTTTTCCACAAATCATCTTAAACTATGAAAAAAAGAAAGTTCAAATAAACAATTGCAAAAAATTTAGCATTTTGACAAAGATAAATGATAGTCATAAAAGTACATCCAACAGATAGTTTTGTTATGACTACTACCAACATGTTTATATTCAACACATGGCCATCCTTCCTTGAAAAAATCATTTTTGCTGGTTATATACCCCTTGAAAAAATATCAGACTTTAAAGGAATTTACCTGATTTTTTTTACAGTTACTATGATTTTCTTGACTTTTGCTGGATTTCTTGGTTTTCCAAGTCACTATCAATTATATACTATGGTTCCATTTCATCCTTATACCTTGCTATTTTGGCAGGTATGGCCATCTTGCATGAAACCTCCAATATGTTAAACCAGTTAAAAGATTACTTGGTTGCTACTTACAAAAATTATGAAAATTAATCCCAATTTTTAGTCTGTAAACATAATGACGAATGCATTTTCACATAGAAGGCATGACACCAGGGAATAATTATTGACTAACAATACAATTATTGGAATTCAAAGACAAAAAGTAAATGCAAATGATATCCATTGATGGCTTGATGATGAGCCTTGTATATTGCAACAAAATACATGATAATTAATGGCACAAAGTCTCATCTTGAATGATCGTGCACATTCTCAGGATTACATCACAAGTAAAATTAAACAAAATTAGCATATGCTGCTTACTTGAAATTTCAAATTATGTTGGGAAAGATGAATTTTTACCAAAATGAAAACCTTTTCTAATTATGCTTGGTGAGTTAATTTATCAACAAGAAGCATTCAAGGCCATAAATGTGCCACCATAATTGCAATATCACAATTAGTAGTACTATTTTGGGAATATGGTATGCACTTTAGAAGTATGCATGCAACAGGAAACTATAGACTTAAAATGAGATGGAATATTTACACAAATTACACAGCTTGAAAGAAGACAATGGGTACATGTCATAACAATAGAATGCAATACTAATTAAAATCTATTGAGTGATCACTTTTAAAAGATTGAAATAAGCAAGCAAAATCACTCATGGGAACAGAATTATATCATTTCTCATTAATAACCATCAGAAAATACTGGCAGCCGAGAATTTCATTTCAGGTAAAGTCAACAGAGGGCATAAAACATGCATATAAACAAAGCATGATGCTTATTTATTCGGGACTGACACACAAACATTTTGACCGTAGTGTTATATGTCTTCATAATCACACCGCACCAGATGGTGTTAGACACGGCATTGAGTGGGAATCTATTGACCAGTCACACCACCAAACCTTCCTTCAATTCTCCCTCAGGTGGATTTCCGAGAGGGTTCATGCCAATTGGATATTCTTGCTTAACTGTCCAACTGGGTGGCACAAATAAACATCGAGTGCTTGATAAGCCAATCTTGAGGACAAACCAATATGTACTTTGTCACTTTAAGCACAACGACTTATTACACAATAATTGTGAGGAAATGCCACAAAGAACATAGGATGCAGTCATGTGCAGTACAGCTTAATTTAACACACATGACTGGCAATGAAGAGAACCCATGTTCAAGTCTTAAGTCAAATGACCTTCTCAAGATCAATTTCTACAATTAGTACATTAACTAATGCCAGTGTTGTGTGTTTGACTGCATACAATGCTGTTAATGGCATTTTCATCATTACCATTGAATTCTATGCATTTACCAAAGCAACATTTTTTTGTGTGTCCACTGAATACTTTATTCATAAATTTTATTGGGCTAACAGTAGGGTGGGTCAAAAAATGATCAAATTTGGTGGATTAAAATGCAGCACAGAATTGCAAAGAGTATGGAAAATTGACCCTGATCAAATGCAGCATAAAAAGTTCAAAATTAGGGTTCAATATCTTGATGAATTCAATTGTTTCAGGCATAACTTTATAAAAATTCATGATAATGAATAGGTTATACTACGTATATTTTCACATTAAAAATTAATTATCGGTACTATCGGTTTCGACACACAGGCGTTATCATCAGGTACAATGTTTTTACAAGTCCAGGACTTGTAAAAACTATGCTACTGGTACTGTGTGAAAATATACATAGTATAATTTATTCATTATCACGTTCAATATCTTTTTTGTTGGATCAGTATAGTTAACCAACAAGAAAGATTCAAAATTTTGAATTTTTGATCAAAAATAGACTTCCTTTGATGCAGAGGAATAGAAATTCTACAAGATATGTCAGTTGTAAATGGCGATGCCTATTATCAGTTCTGAACCAATGAAAATCATAAGTTATCACTTTAAACCATAAGATGTAAATCAAGTTATTACATTGAGGTATGTATTTATGATGAGGGAAAGAGATCCTTACAGCAAAACTGATCATTGCTGATTATTTTTCTCTGATGATATTTTCCAAGGGACATGCATAAAGATACAGGAACATATAAATGGAGACTGAATCTGAATATGGTATATGAAAGAAAAAACCTTAAGGAATACGTAAAAGTATAAACTCTAATATATCAGATGTTTTACAAGCCTGTGAAGTGAAACCCCATATTTTCCATTGAAGTGGAACAATTTAACTATTTAACAGAACAGTTTTTAATGGTTTGACATGTTTACTATTTAATGGCATCATCATGTAGGTCAATAGCCTGATGATGGCAAATAATAGTGAAACACTACATCGGTACCATTAAAAATTTTCTGGAGAAGAATACAATTCCTCTTTTTCATAGGATACCCAATTAAGTCCTTACATATAACAGACAGAGTGACACACTGAAGTAGTAAATGATTTTCTAGCACATTTGCTATTAATGTTTGATAAATTTGTAGTTTTAGCTAAAGCTTAGGTTTAGATCAAGCTTAGGTTATTTCGACTGTGTTGACTGTGGAACAGCACTAAATAAAGTAAACATCATTTGCATCGCCCACTAATTCATTATTAAATACAAAACAGACATTTCAATGACACTATCAGAGACATGGGCCATTGGAAAAGCAGACCAGAGAAGAATAAAAGCATTTGAAATCTGGTAATGTAGTGGATACTGATGATTAAATGAGAAATGAAGAAGTATACAGAAGAGTTGAGGAGGAACAGACTATAAGGAGCCCCATATAAGGAAGAGATGTACCAGATGTATTGGGCACACCCTGAGAAGGCATAATGCATTTGTCAATAGAACATGATAGTCAAAGGGAAGGCACCGAGAGGAGGAGACATCAAAGTACATGAATACGCAATGGGCCAAGTGAAGAGAGGGATATTATTGCTAAGAAGAGCCCCAGTTATGAGGGGGCGTACCTAACCGAGTCAGTGTCAGAAAGGCAAGAGAGGAGGGCTGACGTCTTAACCAATCTTCAGATTTAATACTGATGAGAATTCTTACAAAAGAGTCATGCAATTATGTACACTGTAAATTGAATTTTACTATTTTTTAAAGCTTGCAAAATGCCTGTAATTGTCATATAGGAAGATATTTTCCTCAAATCCAATTGCAAACATAAACTTCACAATATTTAGAGTGAACTTTGTGAATGCTGTTGATATAAGAGAACTTTCACAATTATCATAAAGATTCCAAGAATATACCATCAATATAGTCACCAAATTAATAGTATACATATACGTATAAATGTAATGTCTTACACAGGATCACGTAAGTGGTGATTTAAGTTTTTTTGTCACAAGGTGTTATCACATAAGACACATGAAAAAGAAGGAAACGTACTTTTTTTAAATTCTCAGTGGTCCCAGCCACCTTCATTAGTGTAAGGATACGGCTGACAAATGAGTAGGGAGGGAGAAGAGGGGTGGTTAGAGGAAGGAGGGAGGTGGATGAAGGGGAGAGAGGGGCATGATTATAAAGAGGGGGGAAAGGGTTAGAGATCAACAGTTAGCGAGGAAACAGGAAGACATTTTACAAGTTATGGAGGTATTAAAGGATTTAAATAGCCAAATGCACGCCAGCTCTAATTTCCTTAATTGGTGTGATGAGGAGGAAATAATGCTTACATTGTAACAACTGTCAAAACAGATTTTATGGGTAGTGGTGTATTTAGGTACTGGGAGGAGGGATTGCAGGATGACCAGTGATTATTACTGTGTGTGAAGAGGTTGGTACATAGGCCGATACAAAAACAGGGCACATTTTACATATAATGCAATAGACAATGTTACTGGAGGTGCAGGAGGAGGTGGGGAGGTATGGGAGGAATTAAGGAAGGTGGTGATGAGGAAGGAAATGAGCAAAAAGTAAGGGGCAGATTTTATATGTCGCATGGTAACACAGGGTCAGAGGCAATTCTTGGATCGGTGGAGATTTTTCAAAGGGGTCTGGTTGTCTTGATGATATTTGAAAGGTTGGCAGGATGTTTAAAAGTTACAGAGGGACATTTAGATAGTAGGTTGGTGGTGATCTTGTTAATGGAAAGAGATCTGTGCATAGATCTCTTCTCTATTGATGTATATATGTGTGTGTATCTCCATCTTCATTGAAACTGTTACTCCATCACCTAAACATTCACCCAAAAAAAACATAATTTATACTACATTTTGACAAAATCCCCCATCCCACCTACACTCATCACAACACACACAATGGTTTCTTGAAACCATTTTGGCATGATTGGGTGGGGCATCGCAAAGCCATTCTCCACACCAAGCAAAAATCCAACTATCACCAAAAACTCAAATTTTTGAGCAACTTTTGGAAGCAGAATATATTGTCCAAATGAGCTCAAATTGTTTCTCTGTACCATTGAGATCTACATTCAAATTTTCCATGCTACACACACACGCACAGATTGTTTCTATCTGACAAATTTCATTTTTTTCAGCCCACCCCAGCAAACAGGCATATCGATACAATATTTACATTTAATTGATACAATATCACAAAATTGTATTAATCATGCTTTTCCATGATGATTATCAATATCATCTAAGTTCTATTTTCAAACACATATTCACATTGAGCGATATGGCCCTTGCATCTTTAGATAATGAATTACAAGGGAGGACCCTCCAGCAACAATCTCGCTTGGTATCTGGGAAAGGGGACAGTTCTCCAAGCTAAGTATTTGGAGACTACTACATAATGAAAGCTCAAATGGCAAGTTGTGTAGATTAGGATTATCATTAATGTGCAGTGCTTCCAGGCTTTCCAGTGTTCCAATTTCCTCTGGAATCAAGCACAAGTTGTTCTCGCCCACGCTGAGATACGAGAGGCTAGTCAGGTGGCCTATTGCTTTGGGTAGGGTGGTCAGATGGTTTGACTGGATAATTAGCTTCTGGAGTTCTTTCAGGAAACAAATCTCACTGGGTAATGATTCCAGCTTGTTCTCCGCAAGGTCCAGTACTCTAAGCTTGCGTATGTTTCCCAAAGCTGGAGTGATCCGCTTCAAGTGATTATTTGAAAGTATCAAGACCTCTAGTTTTGGCAGATGTTGTATGTCATCAGGTACCTTGGTCAGCTGATTAGTTCCAAAATTTAATTCCACCACGTTGGACCACTTCCCAATATCTACAGGCAATAATGTCAACCAATTATCCTTCAAATTCAGCTTAGTTAGGTTTTTCGCCCTGGAAAAAATCCCATAGGGAATCTTATCAATTTGATTGTGCTCCATGTTAATAGAGTACACATTCGCAAACTGAGCTGGCCCACCCATGGGGAATGACATAAATGCATTTCTAGACAATGTTATACTACTTAAATTATACAAGCTCGACAGAAGATCACATGGGAGGAGTGCAAGTGCATTCCCCTCGACGTTGAACTCATCCAGATGCACACAACAATTTAGTGTATCTGGCACCACAGTCAGTCTGTTATACCTGAGGCCCAACCTCGTCAGAGACTTCAGATTTCCAATCGTTTCTGGGATGTCTAAGAGTTCATTATGTTGGAGATCCAAAGTGGAGAGTTGAGTACAGTTGCCGATTTCCTCAGGCAAGTGTTCCAGGTGGTTGTGAGACACATCAAAAGTTATCAGATTGGTCAGGTTACCAATCACCACAGGCAATTCTTTGATCTTATTTTCACGAAGACTAAGCATCGTTAGATTGGTCAACTGACTTATTTCATTGCCGACAACTTTAATTCGATTGAATCTGAGGAACAGAGTCGTGAGTGAAACTAGTTGATAGACAACATCTGGAATCTCACTTAGTTTATTGTGTCGGAGGTCTAATACCTTCAACAACCTCAAATTAGATAGTGTGTCGGGGAGACTGGTTAGGGAATTTTCACTGAGAGCGAGAGTCCTAAGATTGACCAGGTGGCCTATTTCCTGTGGCAGAGTCACTAATTTGTTGCCGTAAAGGTAAAACTCCACCAAGTGCGTCAGATCCCGAACCGATGGTGGGAGCTGTGTAATGCTGGATTTGCTGAGGTCCAACCGCAACGAGCCTTCATCAGCACACTTGGAAAACTCCTTGACCACGTCCAGGTCTGCCTGGATGGGCCGACTCTTCTTCACCGTCGGCTTGAACTTGTTCGACTCCGGCTGCTTCACAGTGACGACCTTTGGCTGCACTGCCTCACCGAGGGAGCCTGCAGACAGCTTCTTCTCCTTTGACTCCCTCACCGAGGCAACACTGCTGGAGATGGACGACACCGAGAGTTGGTCCACACCATCGATCATGTCCAGGCTGACACTGCTGCAGCCTTCGTTCTCAGGAGAACCCGAGCTGGGGCTCCGGGATGAGCATCCAGCAGCAGAATCTCCCTTGCTGTCCATCACGGGCTCCACCACGGTGGTGGTCTCCAAACGATTGGATCTGGAGGATTTCTTCATCGTGACTATGACTGTGGAAATACTGAAAATATAATGCCAAGTATGAGTAACATACAGGCTCTTCAAATCAGCTGTGGACATGAGTAATTCATTGTCACTTCATGAGCTTGAGGCTCTTAAAAGCTCAGGGCACCAAGAAAAGGCTGTGTGTCAAATCATGTGGACAACTTCAATTGAACAGCATACATGACACAGCCTTCCACCAGTCACTTGCTTCCAAATTGATTCACTGATTACTTATTAACTCAAGACAATAAAGCAGGGGTTCCCTTTAAAATCAATATTTGCATGCAGTCATTATTGTAAAAGAAAAACTACAAATGCACACCACACTTCACATAAAAGCAACTGTAGTTAATACTTATGAACAGCTTTTTAACTGTAACAGACTTGAGTGATGAACCCTCTCAATCATGGGATATATTTTTGTAGATCAGACAAAAATGCACATGCTCATCTTTCCCAACAGAAACTGAGTGGTAATTATGATGTGAAAGCAATATGTGGACAACATTAACAGCATTATTTCATCAACACAGTACAATTTCACAAATCACCAAATATCAACAGAGTAGTAAAAATGCTGTTTTTTTTGCTCAGGACAGTGAGATTACTAGTAGATACCCAATGCATGGCTTGCACAGATTCAATTTATGTACCAGAAATTAACAAAAAAAGAGCAAACAATTCTACGGATTTTAACTAAATTAAACCCAAATTTTTCTATTGAACAATACATACATATCATATTATGATAGGGCCTATCTTCATTCCTTACTGGCTAAACAGTCTTCTTAATGCCTTCTTCACGTCAGAGATAATGTTCGGTGACTACTTCTTGTTCCCAAAATATATGGACACTCCCCAAGCAGCTAACTAGGTAGTCTGCAAAAAGCACACACACCATTACTATTAATCCAACAATTTTTATAACAAATATTAGAAATAATACCCCAAACACTCCCATTGTAAAATACATGAAATGCTGTTGTTGGGTATGTACGCCATCAATCACTGTATTTTAACCACGTACTACCACAATTTTCAATTACATTTAACATCCATTTTTTCAGGTTGAAATGTGAAAATGTTTTTAAAGTTAAGTGTAATTGTCAACAGTAGTCTCCCGGTCAATGTAGGCAGATTAACCAATATGAGATTTCAAAACCCCACCTAACAAAACATTAAACAACATAAACACCCTACACTACAATAAATCATTATTCAACTCTGCATATATTGCAAATTTTTCTTGATTTTCCAAGAGGTTTAGATGATAGACCGGGAGGTAGAGGCAGAAAAATATTGCCATTTGTGGGCCAATGGACGTTCCCACTGTCAAGAAATTATAAGCAAAGCATTTTTCATTTCAGAAAACTGCATCATTATGCTTCAGGCTCTTGCCTTGGCTACTATTCACTTGATGAAAGTAGGACACAGATACATTCTGGTGCAGAAGGCCACCGCTTCATTGGGAAGAAAGGTACAACTGAAATCCATTGTGCTACATGCACTACTCATGACAGGCATCATGGGATGGACAATGAGACAGGAAATGAAGATGAAAAAAACCATTTTATAATTTGCAGATGCTGGGTTTGAGGTAGTGTGTGCTCATTCAACCTTCATGAAAATCACAGCATGATGTGCCTAGAGCAGAATAGAGAGGGCTTCTATTCCTTTGTCGCAATTGCCAAACAAAAAGAGTTATCTGTATTGGATTATTTCAAGAATTAGCAAATACTGTAATCTTATATGCCTAACACATCAAGTATTTATGTGGGCATTGCAACTTTAGTTCAGAGTTTTAATAAATTGTCTGATTTTCATTTGCATATTCCAGCTAAAAAGAACAATATTTACCGATTTTTTTGTTTTGAATAAAAATCCAAAAATTTGACAGGAAGCTTACCTATCACAAAATAGAAAACAAAATCATTGTCATCAACCCTAAGGTCAATTTGGTAGTTGCTGGTAGAGCTCACCCAATACTAAGCCCAAAAGCAAGTGAAATTCACACATCAGGGTAGAGGGACCAGTTCCTTTCCCTGTACCACCTGTGATTTCCCAGAATGACTGGTACCCAAAAATTCACACAGCTCTTTAATACATTATTGAGGAAGGCAATGGGAAACTACCCACATTATTTTTATCAGCAAAATATGACAGACACAAATATAAAAATGAGTCCTGGCAACTACACAACCAAGCCCACAAGAGTGGGTGTAGTGCAAGACCCCATCACACAAAATCCTTGCATAACCCAATAGACAGCAGCAGAACAGAAGAAGACCACAACTGTCAGAAATGGTACTTGTACTAATTTGGGACTAAAATGGGACTTGGAAAACATTAAACAGGAGAAGGAGAGAGAAAATATTGCCATGCTAGGTTTGTGCAAGATGAGATGTAAGGAAAGTGGGGATTATTGAAGAAACAGTTACAGAGTGATATACAGCAGAGGAGATGAGAGCCAGCATGGGGTGGTGTTAAGAGAGCAGGTAATTTACAGAATGTTATTAGAAGAGAGCAAAGCAGAATCAATGAATACTGTTCTTATTCAAGTTTACATGAGGACAAGTAATCATAGGGAGAAGGAAGTATGCAGTGTATACAACCAACTAGATGATACTATTGAGAGTATTCCTGGAGGAAAACACTTGATAGTGATCGAGAGAGGAAAGCAGTGGTGGGCGAAGGGAAAGATGGAAGTATAGGAGTATTGCTTAGGAATAAAGAATGACCACAGGGAGAAAGCAATAAGAGGAGCAATAAATTACAGGAGGAATGGCTTAACTAAAACTAATACCTGGTTTAAATACCACAACAGATACAGATACACATGGAAAATACCGGGAGATTCAGGGAGATTACGATTAAGCATAGACATAGAAAGAAAGTTATCAATTCGCAGTTTCCTGGGAGTAGATGTGGATTCAGTACATAATTTAGTACTGGTGTAATGTAAAATTCAAGAGTAGAAAAGGGAAGACAGATAAGCATTCGGAAAATAGAACCACTAATAAGTGTGAAAAGAAATGACTACCAGAGAGCAGTTGAGAGAATTCTGAGTGAGGATGAGCAAAGTAGAAGAGAGGTGAGAACAGCTCAAACAAGAGATAATGAAAGCTGCAAACTAAATATTAGTTAAGTTAAAATGGAAAAAGGATGAGAAAACCATGCTTCACAGAAGAGATGATTAGGAAGATACAGGAGAGAAGGAAATAAGAGAACTTAGACACAGAATTATGAAGGTGGATGTACAAAGAGTTAAATATTAAACTAAGGTGAGAAAAAAATCAAAAGACACATGGTGTAAAGAGCGGTTACAGAGAGAGGATAAGATGGGTGTACTGTATAGGCAAGTGGAGGGAAGAAGTAAGAAAGGAAAGTCCGTACACACTATCAGAGATTCAGTGGGAAAAGTATTGATCAATGGAGAAGAGATTCAGGCAAGATGGAAAGAATACATTGAAGAACTATACAGAGACATTAGGCCAGTAAAATTAGAAATAGAAAGAGGAAATGGTGTCCAAGAGGTCCTCGCATACTAAATTGCAAAATAGAGAAGGTATAAAATAAAATAAAATTTAACTAAGCTGTGGAGGTAGGTATTATCCCCACAGAACTATTAAAGGATTTATGAAAACATAAAGAGGTAATTGTTTGCTTAGTGGATTTTGAGAAGGCATTTGACTCAGTAAATTGGGAACAACTGATGAATATACTGTAGAAGATAAGAGTAGACTGGAGGGATAGGAGACATCAAAAACCTGTATGCATTTCTGACCCCCAAACTGCACAGGTGAGGGTAGCAGACTAAGAAACAGGGTGGACAGTGATAGTCAGGGTAGTAAGACAGGGTTGTCCATAATCACTCATGCTTTTCAATGTATAAGTTAAGGTAATGGTCAGGGAAGCATGAAAAGGACTAGAAGTAGGAATGAAAGTAAGTGGAGAACTATTAAGTCAATCAGAAAAGCAGACAATCAAAATTTAATTAGCCTATCAACCATGGGATTTAAGTCATTGCTGATAATACTAACTTCTCTGACACACACAGAGGTAGTGTGATAGGTTTGGAATGAAAGTCAGTGACAAGAAAATAGAGCCAATGAGGTTCTCATACAACAGGAAACCTAAAATAAACATTAATAAGGGATGGCATTAACTTGAGTAGGTAGAACATTTCAGCTATTAAGGAAGTGTATCAGTCAAAGTTGGGCAATATAGTAAGGACATTAGAAGGAGAAAAGCATCATGTGAAAAAGCTTACATGAAAAGGAAAGAATTGATGACAAAGACTTTACATAAAATAGTAGAGAAGAGACTGGTGAAGATGCTGACTTTGGAATGTGATTTTTTTATGGTTTGAAAACTTGATCATCGAGGCAAGAAGAGGTTAGGTCGAAGGCTTTGGAAATGTGGGTCTGTGGAGAAGGATAAAAAAAGTGAAATGGAACAAAAGGGAAATTAACAAAGAAGTTTTGGGATCTAGGCTCTTGGGAGAAATCCAAAGAAGGGGGGAAAAATTAATGCAGGGCATATTGAGTGGTGATGGATTGTTGAAGACTGCGATAGAGAAGAGAATGTTGGGTATGCAAGGTAGAGGTAGGAAAATAATAAGCATGCTGGATGGAATGAAGTGTGGCAGAAAATATTCTAAATGGAGAAATGGGTTATTACAGAGCAAGAGTGCTGCAATGTTAGTGTTGTGTTTACCCAACAACAATGGTGCTCATCAAAAACCTACACTACCTGGTAGACTACCATTAATAATGAAAACGATTTTATATTAATATACTTCAATTTGGTTTTAAATTTAACTACCCCCATTTATGAGAGGACTATTTTAGGGAAAAAAAAGCTTGGTCCCCTGGTATATCCTTAATGGGGGTTCTGCTGTAGTTCCATTAAAAAAATATAATAGGTACATGTAGTAACTCATTACAATTTTAAATGAGTAACTGTAACAGCCCAGTTATGTTTTATTTCGCTGCACTTCCCATCCCTAGTTGCAAGTGCTGAAACATTAAGAAACAGCAGTTTGTCCAGGGCCTATGATGGCATTGTTAGTCACATGATTGATGGAGCTCAAAGCGACCTAGGAAATTGGTCACCAATTGGCCAGAGGCAGAGGTTCTCCTTTCACTGCACTGTTATAACTCCAAAAAATATTACAAATACATGGACATGTTCTATCTCACTAAAAAAAAAGAAATTTCCATACCTAACCTCATCCCTCTACTGAGTATGGGTCCCCCTCTGCTTCAGGAGTTCCCCGGAGAATTTCTATTGCCATTCCACAATTCTCCTCACGTTTTCTGTAAACGAATGGCACATCATCCATTTCCTTCAATGAACAGTTACTGGGTTGACTAGAGGTTTGTAGATCACATGGGCAAGCCAGAGCCATCCTGCATCAATCAATCCAAATCCAATTAAATTTTGATATTCATTCTGCCATGATAGTAAGTTTTAAAATAATAACAGCATGTGACATAGACCATGAAATAGCTCGAACACCATTGATAGATCCATCTACGAGGCATGGTTGCCCAAACTTCAGTCTTTTGTGCACTATCTGCAAGACTTTTAACAGACACAGACATGCCATTCACAATTAAGTGTACTCTATGATTTGTTTCAATAAAATCTTCCTCATGAGCTATGTCATTTAAATAACTGAAGTGCATGATCACAACAAAGTTAATGTCACAGTCTATTAAATAACTTAAATAATGATTAATATGAAAATGCTTCTTCATCTACACACGTAAAAAACATGCCACCTACCTAGTATGGTTATCCCACTTTGGGCTACACTTTTATAAGAAACAGCTTAGTCTCATAGCATTAATAACTCTGTCAATGATACCTTGGAAATTCAACTTTTTGGCCAATTAGAAAAGAAAATTGTAACCATGATAAGTAGTCATTAAATTTTAAGATTAAAGCAGTGTCATACCATTAATGAAAATTATGATCACTGCATGTTACTGCCCTCAAGAAGTTCAACACACGTTCTGGTTTAAGGGTTCCCCAACCACTTTCAGTTAAAAATAAATCTCTACTTGACAAGTGCTTGGGCTATAGCATAAGGATAAGGTTAGAAAGATTATTCATTTTTGGATCAAAAGCTTACACAAAGAGTTCATTCCTTTGACAAAAAGATGAAAACTCATATATTATGGCACAATATTAAAAACAAAATGTTATGATGACTCTTAATTTTTACAAGGATTTGATCAAAAGCTTCAATGACTAGCAGCAAGTTGCAAATACAACTATCTATATAATAGTTAGTTTAAAACTTGAAATGCATTGCTTGGAGATTAACGAAATGCATACAGGTTTCCCATTTAGTCTTGCTACCATGAAATGTTTACCTATTAATATAATAAAACCTATAAAAATTTACCCGTTAATAAAAATAAATTTGAATTCCAGAGTTGTCATTATGCTACCATGACAGGTTTTGAAATCCAAGGATATAAACATATAGTACAATGCACATTTTACTCAATAAAAAAATGTTACTGCATTAGTGAATTAATGAACTGCTTCGTTGATTTAAAAGCGAATATTTTATTTCAAAAAAGTTTTATAATTTGGAGGAATTTTACACTAACATTATAAAATAAACATTTATTGGAAAAAATTGGTAAGTGTCCCGAAATTGAAAATCGTTTGCTTCCCTTAAAATATGCAAAATGTTGGATAGCTTCCGTCACCAAGGAACTAATATACTTCGTCACTACAAAATATGTCATCATGTTGAAAGGAGGTAAACATTTTTTCTGCTTTTCAGTCACGTAAATATAGCAAACGATATTTTAAATTTTGGCATTTGCTATGGTATGTATTACGTAATTCCTGTAACAGTACGTCATTTATCATGAAACGTAAACATTAGGTCATTCAAAAAACGAAATGCACCTGATTAGGTATAACCTATATTATATTATCTATGCTACGCAATAACTCGTGTCATCAAAATATGCCACAAATGTACACTACGTTTGTATTTTTATTTTTTAATGTTTGTAATTTTAAAACGTTTGAGGTTAGAAAAACGTTAAGAGAACATGCTGGCAAAAAACATAACTCAACCTAACCCCAAAAACATAGTACTGAATGCCATTTCAAAAATATGTTATAGTGCAACTCCATATGGATGAGGGGAAATGAAGAATTAGTTACTAATGCTTTTCCGGGGAAACGTTAGCATGATAATGAGGACAATCGCGTGTGATGTTTCATTATTGTACAATGCTGAACGCTGCACAACACCCATGTGACGAGGTTTCGTCTCAAAACTTATCCCTACTGTCATTAGATATAGCACACCAAACTAATTATAAAATTATACATGAGCACCAAAAAACCCTTTGAAAACCAATACACAAAAACGACAGCAGTTAAATTTCAATGAAAAAAGTTTACCTCAACATACTTATAATATTCACCTGAAAACTACACGAGCACTTCCTAATGTACATTCTTCCATTAGGGTAGTTTATATATCAAGGAAATAACGCACTTATGCATCCAATTAAATCATAATGTTTTGAGAATGAGAGTCATTACAACAACCTCAAGACCTAATTACCTAAAAAAAACAGCTCTGCAAAAAAACCAACTACATCTTAGATATTCACCTTTTTTAATGTTCCAAGCATATCCTACCATTTAAGTAAGGCTGTATTTTCATTCCTTCAATTGTTATGAATGCTTTTTTTTAACTTCACCTCCTAACACTTCTTTCTAAACACGATAAAAAATATACACATACCCGATTCGAAAATGTTTCTTGATCATCATCTGGAAACAAAAGAAAGATGGAAGCGAACCAGCGATAGCGCTCTATTTAAAAATGCTTCTATTGTCAATTTTGCTGTGGCATTATCAATTGTAACTGCAATTATTGTAAACTAAAGCAATATCGACTATCAATAATGAAAATATAGTTTTTCTCCTCATTTGAAAATTACTAGGCCTATGCGTGCGATAAGATAATGTTTATTTTTTTCTGTTTGGTTGTAGCTACATGCAATACGACTATTGAGAATAAAACTAAACATCATTTTAATTGCTTTTGACAAAACGTTACTTTGCCATTTGGTATGGCCAAACAGGTTTAATGTAAAACGGCTGCATTACCCGAAGAGCTAACCACAAATCAATTAAATCCTAAATCTAGCTGGTTAACTCAAAACCTTTGCAAAAATTTTCAATATTTATGATACACTAAATACTTTGGTGGTCATTTTATAGGTATTTACCTATATTCACACCCCACATGCATTATTTTGGAAAATTCCTCTTAACGTGAACTTTACCCGATATTTTAGGTAGCATGATGGAACTTAAATATGCACATGTCATTTGACTTAAAATACACTGGTGCAAGATTATAATATCTGGTTAGGTAAATATCTACCCATCCATTACCTCACTATGTTTAGGTTTTATGAAAAACTATTATTAATAAATATGGTTATTTGACCCAATAATCACAATAAGTAAGATATCTTGGTTATCTATTGTAAAATATTTTGGCATAATGCTTAGGTACTTCAAATTTAGACTTGAATAAAATATTGACATGATTGTTAAAAAAGTTCTAAAATGTTGATTATATCTCTAGAGTTTTCAAAGAATTCAAGGCTCTTCTGGCATTGGCATGTTATTATTGACAATTTTGACAATGCTCCTTCAAATCCTCAGGAATGGATGGGTCTGTCCTATGGAGCACATATGTGCTGTATAGGACATAATATATATTATAATCTCCATAAAAGGCAACTTGGAAAGTGTCTAAAATTTCTTTGCATGAATGGTGTTTAAGAGATAGCACCCAGATCTAAAGTAAAGTTTACAATGCATTGAACTCCAACTCAAGTACTTGAGTTGATATTTTTTTCTCCCATAAAAATCCTTTCCAATGATATTCTATTAATAATTTCCTTTTTATATTTCCTTCTTCCATCGCTGATGATTCTGTTCTCAATTAACAAAACTCTTCCATTTCTTCAAGCTTTTAATTTCCAAATTTGATGACTCAGTTTTTCCTTGTGCTCATCAGTTCCAGATATAAACTTCTGTTCTCTTTTGTTCATCTGCAGGTAATGCCTATTCATCACTTTTCTTAGTTATCATGCATTTCCTTCACATCCTGTTCTTTCTACCAAGACAATTGTGCCATTGCAAAATACAACATACTGATTTTTTTCTCCATGAATGTGTGCTTGTGAAGAATTTCCTACAATTTCATGTTTTACTTTCTTTATGTAAATCGAAGTAAATGGATAAAAGTGCACATTCTTGCCTACTCTTTAGTCTTGCCTCTTGACAGCCAAGTCAGGATTTAATTACAACTCAATGGCCTTTAAGGCTTTTTTTCTCTTCCTAAGTCTCTTCCATCATTATATGACCCTCCTTCAGAATAGGCATTTAATTCCAGCCACTTTATTGAATCCTTCTTCCAGTTCCTTAAACATATGTTTAAGGATCTGGACAGGCATATGTCTGGTGATCATTTCCCACGCTCATGCCCTATTGTGATGCTTAAGGACCATAACAAATTCCCTTGTACCCCTACATTTTTCTAAATTATATTTGTTCTTTATCTAAGAAAATTTGATATTTTTCAACCTCCTCTTCACCCCAATCCCTGGGGTCAATGCTTAGAATTTCCACTCAGTCCAATGGCATTAAGAACCAATACACTTGGAAGCAATATGTCCTACTTACTCATATTTCATTAGCTTATAGAAACATTTCAAAACTTTACATGAGATGCAACCCATAATGATATTAAGCAAAAGTAAGTATTTTATATTATGACATGCAACTTACCCAAAATAGCAACTTTTGACTCGGATGATATCTTAAGCTTCAAAATTTTTTTTCAGTACACCCTTTATTTAGTCTGGCTTATAGTTTGAAAGCTTTCCCATTAAGCTAATATCATCTATTTGGAAATAGGGATAATAATGTTCTTCTGGAAGCCCAGTGATATTTTTCCAGATGAATACAAGTCAAAAATTATTTTATTTAGCTTTATATAAATGGTCTCTGCAGCACTTAGGCAAGCTTGGAAGCAACATAATTGACTTTGAGGGGTTTGTTCATGCACAGAAGGTATTTGACCCCAGTGTGGTGGCCATTTAAAGTGCGGTCACATTTGATAAACTATTGAGGAAGGCAATGGAAAACTACCTCATTCATTTATCCCTTGAAATTATGATAGGTGATAGATATAAGAAAGAGTCCTGACGATTACGTGAGGTGGTCCAAAGGGCAATTTTTTGAGCCTGGCACTGGCAGAGGCAAGGACTCCTCAGTTGTCACCAATCAAAATCCTTGTACAACAGGATTGTCAGAAGCAGCAGAAGAGAAAAGACAGAAAAGGACCACAAATGCAAGAATAGGAGGTGGAAGTGATATTAATCAAAAAGGTAGGATGAAGAGTAATAAACATAGAGCAGGTGTGTGATAGAATATTATCAGCAGAAATAAAAGGAGATGTAAGAAACTTGGTTCTTATTCAGGCCCACATGCCAACAAGTGGTAATAAGAAGGAAGAAGTAGATGGTGTGAACAACCAAAAAGAGGAAATTATTGTATATATTTCTAAGAAGAAAACATTTGATTGAAATTCAACATAGGACAACCGATAGTTCTCCAGCAGTATTGTATATGGACATATAATATATAAACCTCTAAATGACAGACTCTCTAGTTAACAGACACCTCCTCCTTCAGATTTCCTTTACCTTGATTCAAGAAATGGCTTGCAAAAATTGAATGGCTCTGCTTTAATCATAGGCAACTGTAAACACTTGCCATAGAGTTTTATATTACTTTGAATTGATTCCTAAAGATTTTTGCTCATTCAATCATCTGTTTTTTTTATATGCACACAACAGGGATAGGAAGTACATTCATACACAATACATATACCAATGCATTTCAACATACACATACCAATGCATTTCAAAAAATTTTCCTAATATATCAGTATTTATGGGTATATTTATGAAGGCTTTATAACGAACTTCCTCAGTATTTAAAATATGTCAGGACTATCGATTCCTTCAAGCATAGGATTAAATTATTTCTAATGGAAAAATTACGTTACACAGGGAATGAATTTCTTAAGAATATGTGGTGGAACTTTATCATTGGCTTATATGTAACAATATACCTATAATATGAACTGCTTTCTTGTTCAAGAATG
>LYUA01000095.1:689498-700774 GCA_002093875.1 Calopteryx splendens
CCCCCCCCTCCCCGCCACACGCCCTAGCGGCACCTTGCGGGGTAACTGATAGTTTTAGATTTAAAAAGCCGTGCCATCTAATAAGAGCGTCTAAAGCAGCAGAGTGCCCAATTCGGGCGCTTATGAACTAGAACGCCGGAAGGTCTCAACGCCACATACCAATGAGGGGCGAGCTTCAACCTTGAAATCACGTAACACAAAAATACTTCATTATCAGGTTCAAACTCTTCCCACTTCGCAAAGCACCTCCTCGAAAGAAAACCCACATCCACATTTTCCCTGAAATGTCATACTTTTTTAAAAGCAAGGAATGACATCGAACATCCTGGAACAGTTTGACATCACCCGGCATAATCCTGCGGTCGCAATTGTTTTGGAGTATTTATTACACGACCCCGTCGCACCCCAACACGTAAGCCTAAAACCCATGAAGAAGTATTCCAACCCCACTAAACAACGACCCACCCCCACCCTTAGTCGCACACTCTCACCCCTTTCACCGTTAAATCTAGGGCTGATCAACTGACCACTGGGGGGCCCGGGATCGATTTCGGGCGACGCTTAGCTTTAATCAATCTGCTTTTGATTTTTCTGGTGACAGGTCTTCCTGGGACACCGCAATCGGCGCTCTGGGGATCTGAGGAACCGATCCCTCTAATTAATGGACCTTGTAGGAATAGCGTTACTTTTGCACGCGAGCATTTCACGACTCATTATACGACGTGAGCTCTACTTCCATCAGTTATCCAAACCAGCCTTCGACTTCGATTGTTCTTTTTTGTTTCTAGGCAAACGCACAGGAAGGGAAACGGAAGAAGAGCTGTTACGCATGGCACATCTCCATTTACATGGTACTATGCAAGCCACTATGGTGCATGGCAGGAGTTTATGGCACACCATGGCATGCGCAGTCAAAATGATACATTACTCGAATGAAGTTCACAAATTCAGTTCTGATATGGTGGAAGCAATCCATACTGGTAAATAAAAGCACTTTTCCACTAAAAGAATTTATTGCGTACGACGCGCGTTTTGGATTACTTAGCCATCAACTGGTACAAGAGGTCTGGTCCCCAAAACTAGTGCAAGAGGTCTTGTACCAGTTGATGGTTAAGTAAGCTGAAACGCACGTCGTACGCAATAAATTCTTTTTGAGGAAAAGTGCTTCTATTCACCAGTATTACTCGATTGATTGCGGCAAACGGAGAAGTTATCGAATTAAAACGATGAAAAGTAAAGTCTGCCAAAAGGTTTCCTTGCACTTTGCAAAAGGGGTTGGCAGAGGATGTTGTTAGATACATAAGGTATTTATTGCCCTGAGACAGGGCCCCTAAGAGCAAACAAATAAAATATTGATCTATAATATAAAACAGAAAATACATCTATACATTAAGAAACAAATCAATAGAGTGATGCGGAAAAAGGATGCGAAAGTAAATTAAAATATTCCTTGACACAAGATAGTTAAACTCAGCTTAAGTATATTCAGTGTTGAGCCCAAGTAAGCTGATCATATTTTAAAACAATTAATAAAGGAACAATTAATTTAGAACATAAATTTGAGATGGTAAAATATTTTCAATTTATTTTGAAAGCCCCTGCCGGGCCGGATTCAATTTATCATAATATTCCCATTGAATGTTGGTATAACTTAATTTTAAAGAAGTAAATGCTAGTTAATTTTTTAATGACATTGGTAACGAATGCCAAAAATGGGAGAGGCATTCAGTAAAAAAGATTGTTTGTACATAGTAGTCCTAGGTATTATACAATAGAGATACCCCGGATATGTTCTTATTACAATATTTCCAAGGACAGTGAAACATTCAGAGAAGGGATGGAAAGTAGATACAGGAGATTATAATGAGAGAGCGATGGAGAATGCTGAAGACTGCAATAAAATGCACAGAGGGGACAGTGAAGAGAAACGGGAGGGAGAAAGCATCCGGAGGTAAAGAATGGTTTATTATAGTGTAGGTACAGGTTTAAAAAGAAGGGTATTTAGAGTCCCGCGAGATGGTGAGGCGGTGCTTAGCTCCACTGGTTCCATCAAACACCTTTCTTTACAGATAGACTAATTTTAACAGTGACCTGAAAGAGTATTGATGGCACACGAACGTGGAAAGGGGGAGTAGTGGGCGAACAGCGGAAGGCAACTCGAAGAGATAAGGGAGGGTAGTGGCGTGGAAAAGAGAGAGGGATAGATTGAGGGGGAGTGTCGAGGCGAATGCTCGGGGGGTGGGGTGGGAGGACTGGGAGGTGGCACTCACTCAGGGATTCACACCGCGCGTAGGAGTGAATGAGAGGAAATTTGATTAGATTTATTTCACCGTGGAAATTGGACGTTTGAGACAACCCCCTTCCCGCCTCCTCTTCACCCCCCCCCCCGCACGGAACCACAAATATTACATCGGCCGCATTCATTAGTAGTCAAGAGGGGGTGGTTTCGACTCGAGAGGAATTGTAATGCGTCAACTCCGATATGCGATTTTCATGTAATATCGCAACGTGATATAATAATGCTATTTAAATGCGACGAAGAATAAGTAAAGAACGAAAGTCGAGTGTGGGCTGAAATCGGCATCTTATGTCGACATGAATCCTTCTCCTCTTCCTCTCGGCTAATTATGCTTTATATTTCGATTATCGATACATTTTCGATCGATTACGATTCGATATATATATATATATTAAAATATTATCGATACACAATATACAATATCCTATTGGGATAGTCAAATTTCAATGACGAACAGCCCTACCCCGGAGGACAAACGCAGGAACGCGACTGAGCCCCACGAGCCAAGGTTGAATGTAGAGAGTATTTCGTGAACCACAAAATATATGACACACGAAGTCAAAATTCCATCAGAATTATTTATGGCAAACGACGGTCGATAGTATCGAAACGTCCATCGATGGTAACAGTCGACATTGGATTATCCCCAACTGTTGATGCTACCATAATGAACTGAATCGCTAAAGGATCGTTTGGGAATACTGTATCGGGTACATAGTATAGAAACGACTAATTTTAGTAAAATAATAGCTGCATGAAGCTGGAATATCAATTAAATATAAATGTTTAATTTTATTCAATCCGAATATACATGCTTAAAATAAGATAGTTCAGAGAGGATGAAGAGCGCCGCAGTTTTAAATGTGGCAATGGGAGAAGAGAGGTTGCTACTCCTGGTGGTGGAATGCGAAGAAGGCAGAAAGAGTGGGGTGGGCGGAGGGGGAGATTGTATTGAGCGAGGGGAGGTACTCAGAGTGAGGGACGCTGATGACGCCAAGTGGTACAGAAGTGATGGAATGTAAAGGGTAAGCTGAAGAAGAGGAAGGGAATGGGAGGAACGGCGTCTTCGGGCACGGGCACGAAGGCTTGTGGGACTCGAATGAAGAACTGAGGAAGGAAATAATAATACATAAATCTACATCTTACACTGCAAGCCACCACGAAGGAAGGTGGGCAGGGAGTGTCACCGGCCACTAACGTAATTACTCATTATTTGCATTCAATAATATTTATTCCGTGTATTCCAAAATTACCGAGCGCAATAATCCATGTTTTTGTGGGGGGCGGACTTAAATGGCGTAAGGCCACTTTGGGCCGTTTTATATCTCCCTCCCCCAATTTGTAAAGATCCGCAATCCGTAAGTAATTGTTGGCGCTAACACAGATATCAAACAAGCACTTTTATTCCAAAAAAATAGCGCATGAAGACACTGCGTGGTGCTCATCAGTCGCAAGTATTCTCAAGTTGAATAGCAATCGTCCTTTCGACGGGTTCATTAAATTTAAGTGGTGGCTGAAATAATTAAATCTTACGTCAGATTCCTCCCGCCCACGCAAGGGAATGTGATGAAAAGGCACACATTCTCTCACTCCCCCCCACATACAGCCCCTGCTCGAGAATTATGCGAAAGAAAAAGGATTCCTCAAATATCTCTATTTTCAGCAATCAGTTCCCATTAAAAACCCTCGTTGTCCTGTCTCTCTTACTAATATAATTTTTGCGGGTCCAGAATCATCCCCTCCCTGTTAGCCTTTCAACTCGTAACATAGCTATCTTTCTTATGCCGTGCATGGAATGTTCGTACTTCCATTGCTTCCCATGCTATAATAATAATAATGTATTTATTTCACACATACAGGTTACTCCGATTATATTTGTTATAATAAAAATATAAATAATAAAATATACAAATAAAATATAAATACCATAAAATTTGCTCCCTCGTAAAAAAAAGCAAACAATTTTCTCTTAAAACATTTCACAGAATCATTAAAAAATATCTGTGTCAGTATTATGATCAAAAATCTATCCATATTAATGTGCATAAGATATTCCTTCACCACGATTCTTCACGAAACGGAGAGTTTTTCCCACTCTCCCCTGTTTTTCTCCGATATTTAGTCCTCTCTTCGGAGGGCCCCTAATGATCGATCCGCACTCAATGTGCAGTCAAAGGGCACGGGGTAAATAAGAGTGGAGGCTGGGAGCGCTCGAAAGTCCACGAATATTCGCAGAAGCCATAGAAGACCCATTTAAGTGGCCAAAATACATGTTATAAGGTATAGGCAATCCATACCTGTAATCAGGAGACTGACCTTTGACATTGATGATGAACATAAATAAAACGCTTTTAAGTGAAAAAAAAAGTATTTCTGATGACATTTGTGTTGGAATTACGTACCTAGTTGACTTTAATTCAGTGTTAAAAAATGGGGAAAAATTTTCATAAGTTTGTGTGCTTTATGCTTCCTTCCATTCCATAAAAAAAGAAAGAGAATAGCATGTCGTCACTACCGTTTGAAACAGAAAAAGTACCATTTGAATGATTAGGTATAAGCACTTAAAAATAATATATTTGAAAATTATAAATTTTAGCTGACAATTCATTTATTATTTTCCATGTTAGACAGTATGAAACTCTTGGAATAAAATCAATTTTTTCCTTTTACTTCCTTAGTAAACAGATGATGATAACAGGGTAAATTTTTAATCAAGAATTCGTGTTACGCCTCAATGTTCATGTACGCCTCAATGGAAAAAAACTCACTTTGTTTAAATCTGTACTATGGAGAGATGCCATTATGGGTCGATATTTCTGTCTCCCAAAGGAACGTTAGCGCAAGCCCTCCTTTCCAGAAAAAATATCACAGTTCACAAATCATAATGGCTTGAAATCCAGCGAGTTCCACTTCACCTTCGATTCCCTTTGGCTAGATTAAAGTTAAACATAGTCCCACTCCTCATAAGTAACTTAATGCTACTTTGAAAGCAAGGCATTTATGCGACGCCATCGTTTTAAATATCAAAAGGGGAGAATCCATTTACCCTTGGGTGATGATCGTGGGGTTAGGAACAAGAGCCACTCAGACTTCGGAGCCTCTCGATCGGCTCGCAATTTAAAAGCCATTACTTTATAACAGCGATAGAGGTTGCGAAATTGGACGCCACGCTAACAAATTTTCCTCTTCATAAATGCTCCGTCACTGTGGTAATTAGAAAGCGAGCTTTTAACAAAGGGATCCTTGAGAAATTAGGAAAAAACGAGAAAAAGAAAGATATATTTTTAATATTTAAAATAGCACACTTTTATTTCAAAATTCACCGAAAAGTAGAAAACGCTTTTGCACACATAAACATGAAAGCAAGAATATTTATCCATCTATGAAATTTAATAAGAAATGACATTTTAGTAGCAAATTTTTAAAACTTCCATTAGATTATTGATAGATCTAATAGTGAAGATGTTATTATTAAAAGGAATGAGTTCAATGCGCCCATGTTTCTATTTTTAGCTACGTGCCCACGAAAATTTCGGGAAATTGAAACAAATTTTTATTTACTAAGTTTTTGTGCATTTTTAAGTAAAAGTGTGTTGCCTTGGGGATTTGAAAAATATTTTTTATTTTATACTTTTTAGTCTCGTGAAACAATTCGGTCTCACTCACTCCTCTAACTTCGCTCGAGCACTCACGACTGAAAGGGATGAACTGATATTTGATAGAACATCGTATCGTCAACTGGAATAAGGAAGTATGAAATGTTTCCAGCCAATAAAACCCCGGGAAGTGGGTAAAAAATAGATTTCCAGTTTTCATTCAACAAAACGAAACTAAATAAAAGCGTACAAAAATAAAAATATGGCATACTAACGTTGCTTCAGTCACGGCTATGGAAGACGAGACGAAATTACTTATCTCTAAAGAAACGGAATGAAGAAATGCAATCTCTGCCGGAGGACCCATTTCTCATACCGTTGTCCTTTCGTTTCTATTCCCATAACGTTATGTTGTGCATTAACGTCATTGAAAAGTCTTTTTTTTATTAATGGTAATCTAACGGTTAAGGTAGGTCTCTGATGGATACACCCCTACAGTAACCCTATCTTCACTTCTCTCATGAAAAGTCATTAGGTATGTAAAATACACTGAGTGGAGTAGAGTGTTTTCCTTTAATTACTCTACTCGTATCCCATTCTAATAACCTCGGAACAAAAAAATGTGGAACGAAGATGATGGCTTGTTTCCCTAGAAAAAAATTAATTTTCTCATGTATGCATAGATGTCGGGCATTGGTAACATTTGAGCTATTTAGCCAATGGCAGGATCACCGGCGTACCTATATGGTGGAAGCAAACGAGACAGACAGTGAGTAGAATGAGCAATGTGTGCACAGGACTTTCTGTCGAAAGATTCAACTTCTAATATGAAAGAGTACTAGGTCGTGAGAAGAGAAGGGATTCGTGGAAAATCATGATG
Source organism: Calopteryx splendens (assembly GCA_002093875.1). Taxonomy (NCBI): domain Eukaryota; kingdom Metazoa; phylum Arthropoda; class Insecta; order Odonata; family Calopterygidae; genus Calopteryx; species Calopteryx splendens. Next base: position 696,274 of record LYUA01000095.1, read on the forward strand.
TTTTACCTTTTTAAGGCAAACGTTCCTGAGGAAAGATCAGAAATATACTCATGTGGGGACATAGAAAATCGATGGATGTAAAATGGATGGACATAAAAACAGAAGAGGAGTTACTTCGGAGAGTGCGCGAAAAGAGAAATATTTTTAAGGCGAGGAGAAGAAGATCGGGGGCATGCACCATTACAATCAAAATAGTCTGCTCGAAGACAGTAATAATGATAGAGATCACCAGAAGGTCAAGAAGCGCAGAAGAAAACGCCACGGTTTAATCACTCGAAGCATCTGATCGGGAGACTTCAGAGAATTCAGCTTTGAATGCATAAAGGCTTCAGCCGGAAATGGGATATCTCGGAGTTCTGACACACGAACCACTCCTTGGATTGATAGCCTCTAATTATGGATGAATGAGAGCGATTAAACCACCGACGACGAACCGGAAGCTCCTCCTTCCACTCCGCAGTTATTTATAATCACCTCCTCCTTCCCTCCCCGCGAAAACATGTTTCATTTATACCAGATTACCATGTTAAAAGAGCCTAATAAAATATCACACAAAATATTTCTGGAACAATATATAGCATATTTTATCGGGGGAATAAATGCCTATATTACACATACCTAAAGGGACTCGGTAGTCCAGTGGGTAGAGGGCTGAGCTAAAACTTAATGGCCCGGGTTCAATTCCGGGTGACTCCTTTTGGCACCATAAGCATCACCCAAGCTGTGTACAATTTTTCGGATACCATGTCATCCTGCGAAATCGCAGGTGGCATAGGGAATAAGGAACTGGCCACCCTAATTACCCTGATATGCGAATTTTACACGCCGTTGGGCTTAGTATTGGGTCAGTTCTATCCACCAAACTGACCTTCGCGTCGATTACTTTGATTTTGGTTTTGAATACACGTATACACGTGATTGAAGTATGAATGAAATAAAAACCACGACTTAGAAAGAGCATTTTCTTTCCTCCAATGCGGAGAAATAAAGTCTTGAATTCCACGCAGGATGAATCCTCTATTGAAGAAGCAAAAAGTAGTATATTGATGAAAAATGGAGCTTTCAGAAGGACGGGGAAAGCATCGCCGACTTGTGGAGGAGTCCCAATTGAGACAAGAAAGGAGAGAAAGTGGAGTGCAGAGTGATCTGAAACGCGGAAACTTGGACTGGAGGAATTGGTATATTTTGAGTGTTTTGTTACACGTTGTCTTGGAGAAGAGGGAGGAGAGAGTGAAAGGGACGGACGGAGTGAGGAACGAGGAGGGAGGAGGCGTCAAGGAGGGCCGGGAGAGAGGTGAGAGGGAAAAGAGAAAAGCACACAACTCGAGGAACGTTCGTACTGAGGAGGATGGTGAGGGGGCAGCAGACGGAGGGAAAGAGAAGGAAGGAAAAGGTTTGGAATTCCGAAAGATGTGAAGAAAGGAAGGAGCTATACAAAGAGCCAAAGGAAGACGCTCAAGGCGACAATGGAGGATGTCCAGGGGACACCTGTCTGACACCGGACGGATTTATGGAAGGGATATGCGTTGGTGGAAGAGCTCACGGACGTTAAAGAGGCGCGTAAAATGGTTTAAAAATGGAAAGATTAAAAATTGTTCACCACGCTTGCTAGTAGCGAACTTCTTCCTAGGAAGGAATTCCGAAGATAGGAAGCAAATTACATTATACAACTGAAGGAGTGGAAAAGTCGAATTATATTGTAGCTGGAACAATTTACTTTATTTTTTAGATTTCCACAGGATTTAGTAATCCTTGGATACATTTCTCGGCTTCACTGTGGTATTTGATATTTTTTTAGCTCAACCTTTAGCGCCCTACGCTGGGCGCATCGTCAGAATGAAGTGCTGTATTGTCTTTTCGTTGCATGTATGCACAGCGTAGCCGTGAAAGAAATGACCATTGACCGTTAGCCTTTCCCAATGGGAGGTGCACGCAAGCGACATTAGCCGCCGTGGTCCATGGAGGAATATTAGAAAAAGTAGCTGCTATAAACAACTAAAATCTGCAGGAATTTGTGGCAGCTATTTCGTAAAAAAATAACACCCCACAGTGACTACGGGGGTGCTACGTTATTACTACCCTCGGTTTAATTTACCACCTGCTAAAGCAGCGGGCTACGTTTTGCCTGCTACTATCCAAACCTAGTGACAGCTGATTTTTTTTTGCTATGAAGCATAACGCCATTGTATCGTGACCATTTTCTTTTTTAAACCATTCAGAAAATAATGCAAGAAAAAAGTCATACATACAGTGAATACAAAACATGAGTGTGAATACTTTATTGTTACACTAGCGCACGATGGAGAGGACGAAAAGGGTTTGGTTAGTATTAAAATATGTGAGGAGAAAAAGGTTACTAATCGGAGTAATATCTAAAACCACTCAACGAAGAGTTTTTAATTCTATAGTCTAGCTGGCGATCACATATGGAGCCGGAGTGTGGAGAGTTCAGAACACAACCTTCTCTAATAAAAGTAACACAGTAGAAATGAGACTTTCGAGAAGGTACCGTGGAATAACATCGGAAGATGATAAAATTAGATAAAAATAATGGATGCAAAGGTTACTATTGAAGTTGAACAACTGAGACGTATGACATAGTGGAGACAACACAAAAAATGCATATGAACGAAAACTCCGACTGAAAAGAGGAAAATCATATATTAAACAGATTCAGGTGTGATGTGGTGGAAACGTTCCATTCTAAGATTGTGGAATTTTATTATTGCAAAGTGTCTTTGTTTCTCTTAGAGAGGAAAATCACTTCGAAGGAGAAAGATAAAAACCATGGAAGGAGAGAGAAAAAAAACAATGGAGGATACAAGGACCTCACAAAATGCAAGGCCTACCGTATTTCAAGGGCAGGAGACCCGGATGAAATGAGATAAATACCTATGCATTCTATAATTAATGCCCCAGGGAATTTTATTTTCAAGGCTGCATTTTGGCCAGAAAAGGCTTTCGGGCATCACCATTTTGCGGCAAAGCCCTTCAAATTATTCCACTCTGCCTGGTGAGCTTATTCTGGACTGTAGCGTGCACGCAAATAAACCACCCTATGTAGCCGAAGGGTGGTTCGAGGGATAGAGGCGAGGCACACCCTCGGAGCGTGAAGCAGGGGTTTGGCAATTTACTCCTGGCTAACTGGCTCCCAGAGAATTTCAGCCCACAGGGTTCACCCTTCCCTGAATGACCTTCTGTCGCAATCCTCAAAACTCATGACCATTTGGACGCAAAAATGATGAATCACGATTAATTAAACTCGTATTTTGAGCAACTGAACATTACGATACGAAGCAAAGAAATAATATTCTTGGTACGAAGACTTACGTGAACTCACATGTCCTACCAACGAATTCGGTCATATCTATTAAAAGTATATTGATTAAATATTATTGATATTTGAAATACATCGATAACTTACGTGTGTCGACATATTGTTGTCGTCCCTAGGCAAGGGGCTCCCTTTTAGTGCTAATGCGATTTATTCCGGTCACTTGCGGAGTGCTTTTTCCGTTTGAATTATCCCATTCGACAATTTTTACACACACTTGGTTTCTGATCAGGTTAGGTTAAAGGTTAGCTCTCGAGCACTCTCCGTGAAGAGGAAATCTTTTTGAACACCTAAAGCAGAAAGTCCGCAGCACTGCGATCCAGAGAAATTTCAAAAGCGGCAATGACTAACATAAAGTAGAGTCGTTCTGTCAAGTCCTGCCGACTTATCATTATAACAACACAATCAGCGGCACCTACCTTTGGAATAATAGTAAATTAAGTTTATAACATGGATATTAATGTAAAGATCTATTAAAAGTGAATATACAAAGATAACACAGAGAGATACATAAGAGGATTAATAATGGTAACCGTGAGAAAAAAACTAATTTAAATACAGGGCACAGTGGAAAAATATACGATGCGTAAATAATATTCATGATCAAACAGGCAATGTCACATTAAAAAAGTCTTGTTAAAAATGATCAATCCTTCGGCTGAAAAACAAATATTGCTTACCTGACGGGATTGGGACCCTGGGTGTCGAACAACAACTACATAATTTCTTTAGTGGAAATCCAAAATGATGGGAGGTTTTAAAAATAAATATTTAGCAGTTTTTTAAAAAAGAAAGCCAGCTAGGCTAGATACAGTGAAACCAGTGGCTCTACATTAAAGGCCTTTGTGATCTGCTTTAAAAGAAATCGATTTAAGATTTCCCTCTTGTTACACCAACACTTATTATTGATATTTTTGAAAAGCATTTATCTACAATTTTGATGAGAATAATAGTGTTATTGCATCAAACGAATCTCATTTCGCATCTAACAAATCAACACTGAATGTATAAAAAGATAATATTCAGAGCCCGATAGAAGATAGATAGATAGATTGATAGAAATATTTATTAGATCCTAGGCCAAGTCCTTTAGGCTCAAGTAATACGGGGGTAATAGGGGGGGCGAGGTGGCCCATTGGTAGCACGCTCGCCTGTGGAGGTAAAGGT
>LYUA01000095.1:770626-780765 GCA_002093875.1 Calopteryx splendens
TAAAAACAAGCGGAGGGAGGCCTCATAGACGGGTGTTACTCCAGAAAAATTTGCATTTAAGTGTAATATTTTGTTTCCTCTGTGTGTTCCTGGCATACTCTAACCTCCATGTCATCTTGTGTATCGCCGAATGGCAGTTTCAATCTCCTGATTAGGTATATATATTTGGTATTGTCTGTAGTTCGTTTCGTAACTGAATTCGAATTTCGCCATTAACTTAATCACCGTTATCAATCGCATTTGGAAGAATGCAATCGTCCTTTATCCGAGGCGCAATTAAAACGAAAGAATACCTTTTAAGTAATCACTATTGGCTCGCTGCCACGTAATATATTCCTTAGTAGTCTCACATTCTAACACAAAATCTCCGCTCATTGTTTCCAAAGGAGAATGCCCAGGGGGGGAGGTGTGGTCTCCGAATGTTCCGTCGGACCCAGCAATTCCGGCACCTTGTTTCCTAGACTACGAATTTCCACTCTCCGATCGCGACTGAATTCCCGGATTTTGCTTTCCCGCTGAAGTCCGAATGTGTGCTCCGGTGCTTCTTTTCAAACCAATAGCTCCCCTGGAAAATGCTCCAAACAATCCAGCTGGATCATTCATGCACCCCTGGAATGTTTTTGTGTATTCATCTCACTTCTGGCGGCCGACTAATTGGCTTAAAAGTTTTAGGCACCGCAGGCACCTTCCGCTTTACTCACAACGAAGGGCGAACTTTCAGCAAGTTACTTTCCAGTTAATCATCAATCCAATGAAATTGAATTATATCGGAATTTCAAGGACTTCATAGGCGCCTACGCTTGCCTACCTTTAAGTAGGCTGCTCTAGGGCTGTGCGATATTCTTTTTCCAATATCGACCGTCGTTATAAAATAAACATCGAGCTTGCGGCGAAATATCAAAGTTACGTTAATTATCGGGCTTATCGAGCTACGTATAATCGCGTAAAAATCTTATCGTGTGCATCCATCAATATAGTAGATATCGGAAACATTGGATGTCGACTTTCTCGCCCATATCGTCACATCGACGACAATTATCGACATTCGATATATCGGTTCATAGAAATTATCTATATCGACCAGATCGATATAAAAAAGTTGGCATCGTTGGATGTGTCGTTATATCGCAGAGCTCCAACGTTTTAAGTTACCAGGAATAGATTCCAACAGAAAAATTGTTGGCAAGAACGCCGACAGCATTTTGATTAGGGATACTGCGATACCTGTAATGCCTAAAGAAAAGATCACGGCGAGAGATAAGGTGCGGGAACTAACGGGAGCAACAACGGTGAACCGCGGAACCACTAGTTCTCCGAAGGAGGTTTTCGTCCTCGTGCAGGGCAGAGACTGTCGCGATTCGACGGAAGCGAGGGTCTCAGGAGGTGATTGGTGCACGAGGCGTTTGAAGGGGAAGTGAAGGGCGAATAGGGAAACTGGTGGAAGTCAACTCCTGTCTCGTGTCTTGAGGGCCGATGAGGAATCTCCACACCGAAGCAATTGGCCACCCCAAGGGGTGATCTGCTTTACCCATGTGGAGAAAGGGGTATGGTACCCAGGGCAGGAAGACTAGAAACCAGCATCTTGGTACCAATACCTATTAGAAAAACTAGGCACCGGTCTTAAGAAACAGATACAGGTACCACCACAGTAATCAATCCGAGGTTTGGTTTGATGGATGAGAGTAGAGCTCGGGTTAGCCCAACGGCAAAAGAAATTCGCACGTCAGTGCAAGGGGGGCCAGTCCCTTTCCTTATGTTTCCCAGAATGACCTGGTACCCGAAGAATCACACAACTTGGGTAAAGCTGAGGGCGCCAACTGGAATCGAACGCGGGCCTTTCGGTTAGAATTCCAGTGATCTACAATGGTAAATATACTAACCACTGCTATTTAATAACCTTAATAGGTTTCGTGGATGGTTCCAGGGCAGAACATTCTTGGTACTGGTACCCAGGTCAAGAGCCGAAATATATTTATCGATACCTAGGCGCTGGTATCGTTACTAATCCCTGAATGAAGGTGGCTGAATAGTCAGTGGAATTGAAGAGTAGACTTAGGTAGAACTTGGTAGAGGGGAATGTTGTCAAATACCAATTGCAGATGCACAGGCGAACTAATTCTTCTATCTCTTATGAAATAAAGACGCCGACTAGCTCAACACTTTCCAGCTTCTCATTTATTTTACGTAGGCTAACTAGCAACATTACACCAGGATAAAAGGAGCAACCATAAACGTTGCTCAGTGCACGAAAAGTACGCACGTTGGATTACGCGATCCATTAGTGGACTGCAAAAATGTACTGCGAAATACAGAAATCAGAACCTATGCTAAGCCGTGATATTTTTGTGAAACTAACGTTAGTTCCTCGATTGCCTCGATAGAATAAAATACATCTACATAGTAGTCTACAATCCCCCGCAAGGGGGTAATTCAACACCATGCAATTAAAGTCACAAATAAATATTGCCTAAATATTAGTTACTAAGGAGAGTTTACATAATTTAAGAGATGAAAATTATAATTTTTCAAAAAGAATCTATGTAGGCATGCACATTAATTGTCCCTGTTCATGTTTGTTTATTAGGGGCGTTTATTTCCGTTAACTACAGCGTTGGGCTACTGACCTGAGGGCCCGGGTTCGATTCCGGATGACGTCTTGGACTGCACCCATGAGGTGTGATTACTCGGACACCAGATGTTTCTTGAAAGCCGCTGGTTGGGTACAGGGAACTCTGCGCCACCCTCCTGTAACCATAAGAGGGTGATGAACATTTTCGAACTAAGAGCGTCACATTTGTAACCTTCAGGGGTGGAAGGCACGGGAAGCACTTAAGATGACCCGTGCACGAATTATAGGCTATGGGAGGAATAGGAGCAAATAAATCTAGTTTAACGCCGACACACAGAAGAGTGATGATTCTAGACCCGTTTAATGTTACATTGGCGAGGAGGAGGCGCAATAAGAGAAGTTGATTGGGGAAGAGACCGATGCGTATAAGGAATTTTTTTATCATTCTCCCAATTCGTGACCACAACAGTAGGGAACATCGCGAGACGACAATTTAAACTCAGCGGGAATCAAATTACACAGAATTCCAATGATCATCAAATAATCTTATGTCTGGTGACCTAATTCCTTTTACCACACGCCCTCGCGGCAGCTTGGAAGGTTAGATGTGCCCTTTAAAATAATGTGTTAGCTTCACACACACCACATCGGGCTTGGTATACCCGGTGAGATCAACCCTATCGCATATCGGACCAACCCTTAGGTCGATCCAACCAAACCAGGGGGCTTTTAACTGAACGAGTTGAGTTCAGGGGCAGCTATTCGGTTCGTTCATTTTGTCACGCCGTGATCCAATTAACTAGAAAAAATGTCATCCCCGTTCCTATTTGCAGAGTTAATGTGTTGCGTGAGCAAATATGTCAAGGCAAATCGAGCGTCACAGGAGATATTTTTTTAATTAGAAGTAAGAGGGCGCACCATTTAGAAATTATTAGTACATTTCTATGCGTTTCATGGCGTAATAGTGGTACAGATAACAAGATTTTTTCCCAAAGGATTTTCAGAAATGCTTTGTGTGACCACACTGTGATGAGATTACTCTCAGTCGCTGATGGAAAACTGCGCCAAATCTTCTGCGGTAATCCATGAAATGTAATTATATTTTGGTATTTTAGATACGGAAATAGTATTGGGGGATAAAAAGATTTTAAACGAGAATAGTAACTTAATATTTTCACAGATTCGCGAGTGATGGAAACTAGTGTAATAGGCAATGATAAAACAGCTAAGCGTCCCGTTTTTAGTAACACAGTGAAATCCCCTTTTACCTCCTCTCAGGGTTGCGCATGGAAAACGTTATTAGGAGCAAGCCAAGTTTCCCAAAGGAATATCTTCGGTGTTGACTCGCGAGGCTAACTAATTTAGGGTTCTTTATAATTCACATGAAGATTGAAGTATCAGCCAACTGCGTAACTACAATAGACCTTTCTACTTTTAAGGTTCATTAACGAAAACGCAAACATGTTAGGTTTTTGCTGACGAACTTTAAATTTGAACAATTAAAACTAAAAAGAAGGAAATCCTTCCGCTGCATCCGGAAAAATTGAGTACCTAATTGAATAAAACTAGAGGCATAAATAATTACATGACAATCCAGTCTTTTATTTTAAAATGAATTGCATATTCTTTAAATTGACCACTATCATGCTATCATACATTTTTCCAATGGCATCCTTATATTGCAAATGCCTCGACTTTTACTGTTGTAATCCTGTTCAGGCATCCCTTTTCCCCTTCAATCAAAAATGAATGTAGGTATATCACCGGCTGTACTTCCTTAATTAAAATCTTTTGGCAATAGATGTGAATTAAAACTGTGATTCTAATTCACCTATGATTCACCAAAATATAGATAAATCGGATTTTGAATGCCCAATGGCCTCTTGAATCTTTAAATGGACGATTTTTCCACAATGACGCCGAAAGAAAGAGAATATCTGAATTATGTCTTCACTATTCAATTCATTTGAATTCTATGAACCTGTTTTTAATGCCAGATAGTTAAGATGCCTCAAAAAACACACTGACAAATATATATGTATTTACGTCGACGGGTGATTCAAATCTCCAGGTACAATAAATATTTAAAACGTTCCCTCGCACTCATCTCTCTGTCCCTCGCTCCTATTAACTCTTCTTCCTCTTCTTCTAGTTTCAAATCTAATGACATGTTTATTTCCGGAGTCACTGGGATATTTCTTCTTCAGGAATGAAGGAGAGATTTTGATGCATCTTATCTCTCGGTTGGTCTTTTCCAGGCGCACGTCGGCGGCCTGAGTGGTTTCTACATTCAAAGTGCTTATATGCGTGTTGATCTACTTATTTAACTTATTTCCACGTGAGTATTATTCGCCAGCGTCTTAGTCTCTCTTTATTGACTCCTATTGTTCAAATTTCTAAGAAGATGTCGAATGAAGGAATGGCGTTGCATGATGGGTGAGGGACACTCGAGGTGACTGAGAGAAGAAGGCTGGAGTCGTTTGAACTACGATGCTACCGAAGGAAGTTAAAGCTCCCCTGGTTAACCACGGCCACGACTTAGGAAGGAATGCTCCGGAAGACATGATAAATCCATGTCTCCTGAGACTGCTGGAGAAGGAGAGGAGAAATAACTGGATTGGTCACGTCATCAGACGCGGAGGGCTTGTTGGCACCTCAACTGGAGGAACCAGCCGTAGGGGCAGACTGGACTACATTGGACGGTGGACGGGCTAGGCTGCCACTCCTACGCTGAGCTCAAATGGCTGGCCTTAGGAACGGGACGTAGTATGGAGGAGAACCCTTGCTGCAAATCAATCCCTGGATTGAGAGTACAGAAGAATAGACGAATGAGTACATAATGAGGCAAATTGGATCCAAACCAAAGATCGAATTAACACCATGATCGCGATGTCGTACATGCAGCAGAAAAAACTTTTCTCAAAAAAACTTCCTGAATGCATTCGACGTCGCTCGCAGAGGCGACGCTGAGCTGGTTTCTCGCCAAAGCAAGTTATTTCGTTACATTTACTTCCCACATTTCAAGGTTTAAACTCAATTTTCCAAAATTTCCATAAATTACACCCTTTCCCCCGCCAGACCAAATTGTTTTCGATTCCCAAAAATTAAAAACATCGATTGCGGTGTCCACATTGTTCAAGCTCAGCCCGACCGATATCCTTTTCTTTTTCCTAAATAACTGCGTTACTTTTTTTATTTGCAGGGTATCGCTTAACGATAATCGACTTGGGCCCGCGAGGATTTGGGGAAAGGGAATCCGGGTCCATTTCGGAGGAAATTTGGGCATGGGCATCAATATTCCGCTATACACCTATTGGAAAAAATTAAAATTAAATTTTAACAGGACGCACCACGATGCTAAAACGTGCCTTATACGTGAGTCTTTGAGCATCATGGTCTTTTCTGCTCATTTGACAAAGGGGGTTTTCAGGATCATTAGCGTGAGACACCCGATTTCGAGAGGATTTACATTGGTACTCGTTTATGTATCGGAGTAACGTGAAGCCCTTGGCGACGCCGATGCAGGGTTTTCTCCGGGTCCCTGGCTGGGGGCGTTGCATTGGTTACCGCTTGAGGTTTCCCTTTCCCTCGCCGGTGATGGAGCGAAAGATTGATTGTCTCGATAGGATGACGTCGCCACGAGGGACCGTACCCACCCACCGCCGATTTGGGGAAGCCAGCCAACTGGGGAGGAAGGGGGGGGTGAGGAGAGGAGAGGGGGGTGAGGAAAGGAAGGGGAGGTAGGAAGGGCGGGCGGAGGACCCTGCGGGCATCTCTCCTCTGCCCACGACTTGCTGCAAGAACGGAAATTAAACAAATCCTCGCTCCAAAATTTTCGTCTTATCTCATTCCATTCCGTCCACCTTTTTGTCTTAGGATTTACCTCCCGTCCCATCAGGTTTGTAATTACGTCCCAATACTCTTGTGAAGTCCAGACTCGTTGTACTCGTTCCTTCAGTTCTCACTCAATTTTTTCTTCTTTTATTATTACATTGATTTGAGCATACATCGAGATTAAGTATTCTGGACGACGATTATTATTTAATATTTTAGAATGAAAACACTACCAGGCCATTTTTATAGCAAGCCTCTTCCGGTCTCCTGACAGTTCTCCTGCATGTGGGTATTTTTTTTATTATGGCGTTGGATGACGCACGTATCGAGCGTCAGAAATAAACGGAATAATTTTACAAACAGCCTCGGCCAGTGAAGGAGCAATCCTCAGAATGTTCACTGGATTGTTCTCTGTTAATAAAAATATTCAGTTTTTATTCCTTCCCTATGATACATTTACGCAGCAACATTATAAATTACCTGCATATTATTAAAATAAGTATTTTTTACGATTACAATTTTTTTTCCAAAACTTCACTTTTTTCGTCCCGCCCCGTCAAGTTTTTTGTCTATGTGACCATTTCAGTCTTTCCTCAAGTCCTTACAAGGTCTCTCATGCCTACGCAAACACCAGGGAAGCCTCAAGCTCTCATCTCCTCGGACCTCTAGGTCCCAATCAAGCATCCCGATGTTTCCACGACCCGCTGTATCACATTATTCTAGCATACGTCCAAAATTGAACAACTTAAGGGCTCTTTTCATCGACAGGTATACTATCAAATATAATAGCAGCTGAGCATTTAAAAAGCCACAGCAATCAACAGGAAGGTTTGTCGGATAGGTGGGAGGATAGAGGGATACACTCCCCCTTAACTAATCCCCCTGAATCCCCCTCGAGTAAAAAGGCCTACTAAGGCGTGCTTGTGGAATCAGCACTTTAATTAAAGTGAGGTATTAATATGAAGGTGGTGGGAATTTCATTTTTTGCGCCACCATTTGGTTTCGCAGGAAGATTTGGGGCCCGTTTCTCAAAGTTACAAGTCAATTTACAAGCCCGTGTAGCACGGATGTATGTGCCTGCATTCAAAATTTTGGAGGGGTAATGCTCCTTTTATAGGGATTTTACCAAGCTTAAGGGATTATTTTTGCCGGGGACAATCCCCCCAAAGAAATATTGGGAGGGGGTCACCTCCCCTCTTCCTTCCCCCCCCACACAGGCATGCTCATGCCTTTTAGTTTAATCATGAAGAACGTTTTAATGGAAATAAATCTGCCCTGGCATTTATCCAATCCCCTTTCCAGAGTATTTTATGAGGTGTAGAGTGTTCTAGATTACAGTTACGACTATTTCTAGAGGACTTGTGAATTGACTTATAGCTTTGAGAAACGTGCCCCTGGCATCCGAGAGATGGCACTCAGCTTGGTTGAAGCTAAGGTGGCATTCAGAGCCCCCACCCAATCTCGAACCTGGACCCTCAACGGGCCTGGACCACCAAGCTCCCGTTACGCCAATAATGTCCATTGAATCATTTCGTCCATACCTCCGAAATCAAACATTATTTCGTTTTACCTATAGTAATATATGTCCACTTATTTCTATTTCAATTGAAAATATGTAATTCACTTATTCCCTCATCCCACTCAGGGAGCGTCCCAATGTTTATCGTGGAGCTTTAAGAACGTTCTTGTTCGATGCGTGCTTATTTCGGCTTCCGCTGATAATCGAAACTTAATTTGCCATATTGACGCAAAATGGCATTCGAACTTGGAGGTGAGTCACGGATGAGCCATTTTCATGATGTGATCCCATTCTCAGTGCTTAGCCTTCCTTCTTTTTGAGGTTGAGTAAATTATTGCTGTGCCTGAGCTTTCGACGCCAGTGTTCACCCTTGAATTGAAATGGCGTTTGATGTCCCTCGCGGAAGATCCTACACACAGTTCTCGGCTAACATATTAAGAAAGGTACCGAGACACATTGGTGCGAGGAGTACAACGATGAAAATGGCTGCTTCCAAACAATATTTTATAAATGCACTCCAGCACCACCACCGGCAGTCTCTTGAAACGCACGAAGACAAATTCTTTCTAGTCCGCGGCAGGTCAGTGTGTAGTGGGGTTCAAGAATAGTTTGGAAAATTAATTGTGATACTCTTATTTCAGTTTTCAGTTTTTGTTAATCAAATTCTACGCAATCATTGACTACACTCTCACCTTTAAAGCGCGGTGCTGGTGCCCTCGAGTCGATTAACACCCTGGGTATATTCTGAAAATGGCACGAAATCAACTCTAAAACCATTTTTGTCTATGGAAAAGTTTTAATGGCTTGCGTTCTTCCGCCGCTACTTTTCCCTTAATTATTTCTTCAGTAAGGGGGCTGCTTTTAAAATGGGCTCTAATTGGAAGACTTCAAGTAAACAAAATTATACCAAATATGAAGAGACAGCCCAGTTTTAAGATAAATTAATACTTCAGGCATTAATGCATTATTTTCGCTATTGTGAAGAAACGTATGCTTCTTTTTGCTTACCTTAAAAAGTGTAAATTTTTAAAAGTCCAAATATTTTCGGATTTCTCGTCTAAAATCGGGAAATGACCCCAGGATTCTAGCGCTTTGCATTTGTTGATTCATTTCTCAGTAAAAAGTTACAGACTATTGTTCATTATTAGCTGCCAAAGAAGAATTTTGTATTTATTATATTGTTAAATCAGGCAAGCACTGAACATTTTAGTAAAACTTCTGCGGTATATTTATAAAATATAATTGGTTGAGTAATTTTTACGAGGAATGAATACAAGACTTACTTTCATTCCAAACTCTTAAAGTTTTCCAAAGTAAACGGCTAGTTAATTATCGCAATACGTGTGATCGAATTTTATGAATAAACTTTAAGGAACTTATATTTTGGTTAAACCGCCGATAAAGGGTATCATTATATTTAACCAAGCGATAGTATTATTAATGATAAGTCAGTTTTAATTTGAAATGCACAAAGTCATGGCTAATAGTATTCATATCCATATATCTTACATCTGCACAGTACCCTGCAAGCTGCCACGAGGGTTTGTGACAGGGGGTGAGGGGTCACTAGCCCTTAATGAAATTTAACGCCATTAGAAGTTTGCATCCTCTCACATTCGGAATTCTCAAACTGCCGTGTGTATTCCCCACTGTTATAAAAATTGTGCGAGCGAAAAATAATTCCTTATCTTTTAGGGAGTCAATCTCTAAAATTTCCGTCGTGGTCTCATCTGCTAATGTAATGTGGAGGTAAAATACTTCCTTCTATTCCAGAGTTGAACTTGAATGATTTGTATCTCTCTAACAGTTTAAGACGTGCATGTAGTCTTCATGTTTCAAGTGGATTCCATTTAAGCCTATCCGATTACAATGTGACGTCGCCTGCTCATTCTTAATGATTCCTCAAGAAATGGGCAGATTTTCCCTCTGTATCCAGTTTAATTCCGAGATTGGTTCCTTCTGCTCCCAAATGATCGAAGCGTATTTAAGATTATGTCTAAAAGGCGCGAAATAAAAATTCTCAATAACTTTTTCACTAGAACATTTTCCCAGAATGCATTATATAAGCTTTTACTGACGTCCAATCCGAATAATCCTCTTTTCATCACTAATATTTGTACCTAAACGGGTATCGCGTAACACGGCCTTTGGGTTGGCAACACTGTGGTTGAACCCTCTTTCCCGTTCGAACCGACTTTATCCCCTCCCCTCCCACGC
>LYUA01000095.1:1044760-1056560 GCA_002093875.1 Calopteryx splendens
AGGACGCTTCCGTAATATACGAGAGTATGAAAGGTGTGTGCTAGTCTGTTTCAGTCGTGATGAAAGAGAGAGAGAGAGTGGAAGTATATCTAGTCACCAAACGCAGAAGTATATGAGAGAGAAGATGAGTGAGTGGCTTCGGAGATAGAGGAAAGGGTGAGATCAAGAAAGTGTCGCTAGCGGATGTGGTTGAGGAGATTTTCTATTCCAAGAATATTAGGAGTCTCAATAAGAGAATACATGAGCATAATTAAGAGAGGCAATAGAATCGCATGAAAGAAAAAGGAAATATGGAAGAGATTAGTGAAAGAGGGAGAAAGTTCCCTGAAATTGGGATTTTTTTTACTGTGTTTACCCCAAAATGAAATGGCGTGAAGGCATAAGCGTCGTGTAAAAGAGCGCCACAAGATAAGTCACTGAAGTCATTTGCAGTTATTTCATACGGCTCAATTTCAGCCAGGTTCATGGTTGTGCTGTGGCTGAAAAGACCATCAAGGCAGGAAGTGAAGACGCCTCGAGAACAGAGGAGCGCGGATGAAACAATCCATTAAAACGATGGAGCGGGAAAGAATTATTAGAGGATTTCCAGTGTGGAAGCAATTACGAGCAAGAATGTGATAGTAAGTTCTCTTCCGTAATGCAATGCTAGGATTTTCTTGATAGTCCGACCCAGAAAGGTATAAAGGGACGGTCTGTAGGGTAATGCATGCATGTCTTATTCTTCCTTCGCGGGGATTAGGCTCTCATTAGGCCGGACTCCCATTATCTTATCCTATGCTACACTGATACTCTCATCTTCGCCGAGAGGGCAATCAATATCTGCACTTGAAGTAGATAGTCATGGAAAATTCTGCTCAGGTGTTCATGCCATTTCCTTGTATTAACTCATCCTTTAAACTGGGTATTTCTAATTTTTTCTGATACTTTTTTTTCTTGGTATTGGATGAAAATGGGAACCCGAAGATAAGACAAACTATTGGATTATTACAAATAAGTGTATCGACGGCACAGAAGTAATATTTCCTGCTCCGTAATATTAAATTTGTAGATGAGACCAAAACAAGAAGTCATGAGGGACGTTGACAGTCAAACAGACCGATAATTAAGGAATCCTTTTTTTTCTCGTTCATTTTTCTTGAACACAGCTGTAGGAAATATTCACGTATAAGACGATTCCAACCTCTTGAAAATAAAATGGTTAGGAATGTCATTAATTACAAATTACATAATCTAGCGGCTGATGGTCCAACGACCCCTGCTACCACCCTTTCGTGGTGGCTAGCATGTTAAGATGCTGTAGATACACAAAGTTTTACGGATATAAAGAACTTCATGTGCGTACGTGCCGAGGAAAATTCAAACTACGTAATCGCTTTATTTTTCGAACTGCGCAGGCATCAAGGGGGGGCGTAATTCCCTGCTCCTCCCTCGTCACCACCCCCACCTTCCCATCCGACACCCCCGGAAACAGGGAACAGACAAGGAACGGCCCCGACCGCTCAATCTTTTGACCCTCCCCCCCCTCCTCTCCCAGGGGCCTCTTCTCTCACACTTCCGAAGCAGGCATTGATCACAAGCTCTCCTAATTATATGAGACGCCTCAGCAGAAACTCCAGGAGAAAAAAATCTTTAGGGAAATAGTTTGAGAAGTGTTGGGGCGGATGAGAAGAAACATTGCTTTTTTTGTGTACCAACGGTAAGAGGCTCCAACGGGATTAAGGACGTTTTTCAGGGTCCCGAGGAGGGTAAAAAAAAGTGACACTATTTTCTTCTTTCCATAATTCCCGTTTGTTTATTTTTTTTCGTTTTTGGTCGTCTTACATCCACCATTTTTTCCTCTTCTCTCCGGTTTTAAGATCCTTCGAAACTTTCTGATTATTCGCACCCCGACTCCCACCCTCTCCTCCCACTCCTCCATTTTTAGTTCCAAGCGCCATGCCACCTCTTCCTCCCTCTCCCCCCATCACACAAGACCCGCTTCGAAAACAATGCGCGCCTCAGAGGTGAATTTTAAAGTGTCTCATAACCTGAAAAGCATTTATTTTTTTAAACATTGTCATTCCACCAAGTCCAAAGTCGCAGGTGGTCTACCGTTTGTGTGATTATGAGGAATTCATGGCAAAGTAATGAATTTGGTTACTTTTTCACTCGCTTTCTGGCCGCAAAAATTAATAATAATAAATAGAGTTAATTCCGATGTCGTGAACGTAGATTCTAGCGTCTCAAAGAGAGTCGTGATTGGTCTTCTCCGTCTTCTCATTTAAGGCAGTTGCATTAGTTGCAAAATATCAAGCAATATCGGAATATCCGTCGATGGTTCGGTCATATACCCAAATTTATTTAATAAATCGGAGTAAGATGCTCTTAACGATGCAGTGTCCATGTTCCAGGACTGGTTGTTAAAAATCAAATCAGAAAAATGTGCATTAATGAAATTCTGGGAAATTAAATCCACATAAGTATCCATTTTCAGAGGGGCAGAAGCAAAAATAATGGACCAACCAACTACACCTGGGAGCCACAGTAACATCGGGCCTAATATGCGGTAATCAAGTATGGGAACATCTGCGGAGATCAATTTAAGAAGCTTCTGGTTCATCAAACGGGTTAAGAAAATATTTTCGAATAAAAACGCTAACAATTTGTATTATTTCGCGTTGGTTAAAGCGTCGTCTCGCACCGCTTTATTTTTAGATCTCGCCCAAAACCACAAATTTCGAAATTGAAAAGGATACCTACGTAAGCGTACAGGAAGTGGCACTTTACCATTGGATTACCTGGGTGGAAAGATCCACTTGATGCACGAATATTATATGCACGACTCGAAAATATTAGATGACTGCACGAAACTCGAAGTGAACGCTGAAAACAAGAAATTATTTCTTCCCCGTAATATTGAAATGATAGGTGAGAACACTGTGTGAAGGTACAAGGGAAATTGACTGCGGAGCAGACCAATACCATAATATAACTTTTCCCTTTAGCACTATCTTTTACTGCGACAGTAGGAAAAATTTAGGGGTTTGAAAATTTGATATTGTTGAAAATAAAATAGCATGAAGTTCCATCAATCATCTACGGCTTTGATTAATTCTTTCTGGCGACCTTACACCCTCATGGCGGGTTGCAAGATGAATAACAAAATATTTAATGCGTTGCATTCCTCACATCTAAACTCACTGTTTTCCCCTTTTCCCACTTCAGTTCTTCATACGAACTCCGTAGGTTTAGGCGTGATATGGTGGAATTGGAACATAATTACCAAATAGTAGCACTTTCCCACTGTATAAAATTTATTACGACCCGGTTTCGATGTACTACATCATTTTTAGGTGATCACCTAAAGATGATGCAGTTCATCGAAACCTGGTCGTAATATATTTTATGCAGTGGAAAATTGCTAATATTTGGTAATTATAATTCAGTTCTTCATACTTACTAACTTCCTTTGAGTTGAATAAGAGGTCTATTCTCTCATCCTTCCTCTTCCCCCTGCTCACGCAATATTTCCGCTTCCTCCACGGCCTTGTCGGCATCCAACTTCGCCTCTCTCAAAATCTCCTTCACCAACTATTTCTTTCTCCTTATGATTTAAACCTATGAACCTCCTCGCTTACCATTTCACCTGAAAAGTATACCTATACATTCATTCCGTCATTTAATTCACTTTAAATAAGAGGACGGGAAAAGTGAAGCCTAATCAATCAAGCGACGAAAAATTGGAAATGGACGACCGAAGAGGTAACCTCACTCAGTGAAACAAGCTATTTGCACTTTGACCACTATGTGAGACCTGCATCAGTGAGAGCAAATTCATTCCAGCGATCGATGCAAGCACATTTTACTCACTATACAGCCCCTGCTATTCTTGGAATGAGGATGGGGGACAGTTTTAAATTCAAATACTTAGTATAATAAGTCATAGAGCCAATTACGATAGCTTAATTCCGTTGTTCCTAACAAAATATTTATCGCTAAAGGGGGAACATCTTGATTTGCCTAATTTAGTTCGAAGTACAATATAATTTTAATTTTAAGGTCTAAACTAAAGATGATAATAAATGTAGGTTAGTGGCATTTTAAAATTATAATTGATGAGTTAGTGTAAAAATCGAGCCTTTTAATTCAATATTTTCTAAATACACAGTTTTACTCTCTCAAATATATTTTATTTTAAAAACTAATTATAAACTATCTGTGTGGGAGATAACGAAACAGTCCAGCGCGTTAACTCCTTACTTAACTACTTAACGCATTAACGCGCTCCAGTCAGTTGGGTATAACCTCCGAAGAACTTACGCGGACGGTATAACATAATGACGCTTCTCGCTTCACGTACTATGTATTATAATTATCAGAAGTCTGACGGCCAAAGCATGAGGAGGTTTCTGATGGGCACAGATACCAAGCACTATATCCCTAAGCCTAACCAAACGCCCCGTACCCTGGAACCCTAGAGGTTATTACAATAAGCCATCCTTCAACTCCTCGTACTTTCTCTGCCCCCCTTCATTCCGTACAACACGCACATTATCTTTCTCTCCTTCTTCGCCTCACTCACACATTAGGCACATTCTTCCCTATATATCACAGTAATAAAAAAATCATTGCCATTAAAAATTAAACTTACCCAAGATAACGCTCCGTTGACAAACTACGCATTATGAGACTTACTCGGAGGCACGTGAATGAAATCAACGACGCAGACTGCGATATCCCTCGAATCCCACGCAGTATGGAGGTTCTATTACCCATTTCCCATTATTTTGTTAGCCAAATAATGATCCCTTTCCGTGGTAATAAAAAAAATGGTCAACGGTGATAACAGCAACATCACATCGATGCGAAACTTGTTTCTGCTCCGCCTCTGATTTCAGCCATTCCGTGATTAGAAAGATGACTATAAAAAAATCCGCAAAAACAATCAAACCGAATGCTGGTTGGATAAAAGAGGGCGGAGTTCACCTCGGCGAGTGTATTTCACGCGCTAATTAACAGGGCACTAACAAGGGGTGGGGGGGGCAATCCCTTTATCTAGGTATGGCCCGGCTGCGGTTTCCGAAAAGGAAAATCTGGTACAACCGGAAAATCACAATCAGCTTGGGTGCAGCTGAGGGTGTCATGAGAGGCGTAATCCGGAATCAAACAAGGGCGCCAGGGTCAGTTGCCCAGCGTCCTGCTGCCCACTGGGCTAACACGCCCCCCCCCCAACCACCATCGCGCAGGTGGCGGTATGAATAATAATGGGTTATTATCTAGGCGGGTCAAGTGAGGTTCCAGCCGATGGACGACGCATGCGCCGCTCCCCTGACCCTCGGGGGGCCTTTTCCCCCCCCCACGTCATCATGGCCGCGCTCCGCCCACTCCGCGCCTTCCGCATCACCGGCGGACGGGCGCGGCGGGAGCCGGAGAGCGAGAACGCGCGGTTCCCCGGTCCGTCAGCTGCTTTTACGCATTTTCTAAATTCCCCCGCAAAGAAGATTACGCTGTGGACCACTGCACGCTGCCTTCATCATTACCATCATCACGGTCTATCAATCCGAGGGAGCCTGTGTTTTCAGCAGCTATCCAATCAGCATCCTCTTCCAATGAGTCAATATCTTCAGTTCCCTCTTAGCACCCTTCGCTGACATCACCCGCCTTTAATTGTGATGAATTGCTTCCTATGCCACTACTCTCAGTCATTAGCGGCTGTTGATTCTAGAAGGCCTTCTTCCACATTCCTATTCTGATTGCTATTTCCCTCTTGCTTCTTCTTCCTTCGGTGGTGTTGCTGCCCAAATAGCAAAATCTTCCCACTCGCACCAGTGCGCCTTTCCGCAGTCTCATTTGTGAGCTATCTTTCCTAATTCGTTGCCTTAGTTTTATTCTTGTTTATCTTAAGATTCAGTACTTAAACCTACCTTCGGGTTGATTACTGGGGATAAGAACCTTGAGATTACTGTACTTCTTCATCCCTCTTCTCAATTACAGGCTAATATCCTAGCCAGGTCTTCTGCCTTCCATACGCCACCGCTCTGAAATCACGGCATGTTTAACCTTCCTCTCCATATTCGTTCGAAGCCTCTGATTTTTTTCTAGATCCCGTTAATTGTCTTCCGAATGTGCACATTAAATATCAAAGGCGTCAATGACAACCCCGCCCTACTCTTTATTTTGGCTTATCTGCTTCTACCACACCTAACCACTTCCCTTTGCTCTCTATATAGAGAGATTGTATAAATATCCTGTCAGTAGCTCATTACAATTTCTTTTAGTGCTAAGTTCACTTAAAATCACTAAATTAAAACGAGCCATTACTGATGGTTCTCAGTAAATATAGGGATGGACACATCAGGGGTGGAGTTTTCAGGGGTAGCGCACAACCCCAGAAGAATGAAATGGTGAAATCTAAATCGAACGACAGAATAATAATTTTTTTCAACTTCAACTGTGCTGTAACATCTTACTTAACCATTCTTTCTTCTCCCCTCGCTACCTAGCATAATTATTTTTTTTAATTCAGGAATATTTAATAAAGGATAATATCAAATGGAAGCAACAGAGAAAGTTTAGCTAAAGTATTTATCATGCATTATATTTACTGGCCACATGTAATGGTGTTACGGCACCCAACTCCGCCATTGCAAAATTCCTGTAACATCCACCACTGAGATGAGCATTAAATTGCGTGGAATATGCGTTCCCGACATTAGTTCTCTCAAAGCCTCCACCTGAGAAATATACTCATTTGCGTAATGAGTGGTTAACATACATTTTAAAAATCGAATTGCTTTTAAATTACTCATTATATACATTTGCGACGTGGAAAATTTGATGACAATCACATTACTCTCAGTGCTCCACTCACTCGCTCTCTCACTGCTCAGATACTTAATTACGCTCTCATTTTCAGCCTTCTATCCGCTTTCATCCTCTCCGCTAATGAAAGCGGAATGTTAGTCATTAAATTTATAGTTTCAACAGTTCGTCACTACTTTTAGAGAAGCTAATATTATGCAGAAAAAATAGGTCGAGGAATAGAATGGTAATATATTTGGGTTGAATGGTGACATTAAATGAGGAAGGGAGACTTGGACACTAAGAAAGAAAAAGTAAAAAGAGAGTAGAAGCATGATAAATATGAGAATAATTAAGCGTATCGGATAAGATAAGCTAGGTGGAAAGATTGAGGTTGAGCGATGTAACACTGGAGAGAGAAAGAGCAGGCGAAGAAAAAGGCATGCTACAGCATTTAGAAGGAACACAAAGAGGAATCGGATGCAGGACTCACTGGCCGAGACGGAAAATCATGGAATGGTGGGTACTCCGTGGTGGATAAGGAAAAGAGAAAGAGAGAAATATACACAGGATTTGAAGGGTGGTGGATAAACTGAAGATGGAAATATCGAGAGAATTTAGAGGAGGGGAGCAAGTGGATAAGATACCGTGGAGAGCCAAACGCCACGGGAACAAGGGAAGAAGAATTGCCGAAATAAGGGGAGAAACTCATCATCAAAGATGATCTAAAGGCATATTTTGGACCGTCTCTAAAAAGACGATCTTATACGACTATATATGTTTCGCGTGAACTTCTGACTGATTACCCTAAATAATTCCTCCCTTCAGCTCTTCGTACATTGTAACTGCCTTCATGAAGCATAAAAAGTCTATTCTCTTCCTTTCCCTCCCTCGCTAACCAAACATTCTCGCAACTGTTACGACTTACATGTCTAATTAGTGTGCAAATCATCAATTTTCTTCTTGAACATGATTATTAAGCAAGCTAATCTTCTCCTAATCTCCCCACCACTCCCACGCCCATTTTCCTCCAAAATACTCCCCCCCCAGAATTCGTGAGCTGTTTCATTTTCTCGAGTTTATTCCCTCCTACTTATATGTGTTACTTAGCCTTCACCTAGCCTAACACATTTTTTTTCTACTGCTTAACCTTCTTTTCATACTTCTCGCATTCCTCCTGTTAAAGCACTCATCAACAACTGCAATCCCTTTGGCTGTGGGGCATGATCATTACAAATCTGTCTGAATTAATCTCTCCTTGCTACCCATTTTGATTTCCATCCCAAGCCCTTCACCCTTAACATATCATCCACATATATTTTAAAAAGCACCGGCGATGACGGACAACACTCTCTTACTCCCCTTCTGCCAATTATAACCCTTTCTGATTCTCCATACCGTGCTTTTACTTGTGCCGCCTGATTCACATATCGATTTCGAAGTAGCCGCATATTCCTCCAGTCCACTACTTCCATCAGATTAGTCCAATCTAACTCTATCTAACGCCTAATCCAAAACCACCGAGGCACACGAAGACACCCTGATTTTATTCCACATTTATATCTACTAAGATTCTTATTATTGCGATGGAATCACGTGTTCCTCTTCTTTTCTAAACCCAAACTGATTTTCGCATATATAATTCTGCTGCTATAATTCTCTAATTCTGCTGCTATAATTCTGCTGCTATAATTCTCTAATAGCTGTTTGCGCTATTCTGTCACCTTCCATTTATGACTCTCAAAAATTCCTTTCCTCTAAGTGGAACTAAACATATAATCCAATACATCCAATAATCCCTACAAAATGGCGCTTTACTCATTTTTGGAACGGGGATTATAATTTATCTAATTAAGTCTTCTGGGAAAATTCCTTTCGCATAAAAACTCCGTATAGCCCCAAAGGATCTCTTTCTTCCCTCTTTTCCAAAGCCTTATTAATTCCGCGGGGAAATTATCTATTCCTAGGTCGACTTCATTTCCCTTAGCGCTTTTTCTATCTCGCTATCCTGTTTTCCTGGACCCAAGCATTCCTCGTCCACTTTGCATTTCCTTACTAGGTCTTACGTTTTTTTTCTTTGCCACTCCCAAACATAATCTCACTTTCTTCTACGGCGCTTCAACATTTCCCTTTATCTGAAACTTGTCCCCGCACTGCTCATTCCACCACTTATCCTCGTCCCTATGGCTTCTCGACTGAGTTTACTATTTATCTCTCTGTACATTCTTCTCTCCAACTCCGTGTTTACGTTCTTCCATTGTCTTCTCTTTCCCATCCTTCTATTCATCTCTTCCGTGATTCGGAATGGCTACTCAATTATCTTAGCGTTTAACGTTCTTATTGTTTCCTTTGCTGCTCATTCTAACCCTCTTTTGACGCCTACAAACTTTTCCTCAACAGTTAGTTTCCCCTAACTCACAGCTAAATTTTTCTAGACATTTTCCTGATATTCCCTCCTTTTTCCTCCCTTTAGAGAGCTTCAACATTCTACTTAAGCACTCATCCTAATTCACTTAAATTAAGCCTTACATTTCATAACAATTCAATCATAGTCCCAAACTGCTTCAATCCAACTCATTCCGAACATTTTATGTCTATACCTACTTCAATTCTCCATTTATCTCTTGATGTTTTCTAAGTTCCCTATCGTTGACATAGTCCTAGAATTCCATGTATCTATCCTAAAATAAGCCCATCTACATATACTTGCGTAAATTACTATTTATTAAAAAATTATAAAACATTTTAAGGGTCGTTATCCTGGGAATTAATTTGCACTTGTAACTAGGGTACTGGTACCCTGAGAACTGAGTACGGATGCTACGAGAACATTAATCCCTTTTATACGATTGAGGAATTTAAACTCTCTGTGCTTCCGCGCACTCTTCATTCAATGGCAATTATCTTTTAATGGCTGCTCAAAGGTTAAATTACCGAGACGCGCCATTTGAGAGTGGTCCGTGCAATTTATCTCTGGTTGAGCACCACACCACATCTGGTGTTGAGCATCCACAGTTTAATGATGATAAATACATGACGGTCTGCGCAAACTGTAAAAAAAACCATGGCGACAAGAGATACTGGAAATTGGAAACTGAAGCACCTAACGATCCACAGCTGTCTTTCCTTAAAGCAGCCGGAGGTGCTCCATTAGGTTTTGACTAAATCACGCCATCATCATTGAAGAAGATCACTTTGGGAATAAACATCCCTTGGGGAAGCAAGGATGTGTAGGCAGCGTCTCCTTTGGACTCGTGGATAAGGACGTTTCTTCTTTGGCCGTCAGTCTCCTGATTGGTTTGCGGACGTCGCATTCCTACATCGGTTTCTACCTTCATCAGGTCTCTCTCCCTCTCCACGTGATGAGCATCTCTTTCCATGATCTGATTCATATATTCCCTTCTCAGTCTCCGCCTACGATTCTTCCCATTTACTATTCCGCCTCCTATTTGAGGTATTTAAGAAGCTCTCCTTTCGCATAAAGTTGTGCCACATCCACTCAACCCATCATCTTCGCTGCAAATGATTTCCAGAATATTGGTTACTATTCCATATTTTGAGGTATTTTCGTGTTTGCTGCTTTATCTACTTATTTTTAACCTTCTTAGGCTTTCGCCTTCGACGGCTCTGTAACTCGAAGGTTCCTTGCCCTCTGCTCTCACACCGCAAGGCAACAAAATGCTCCACGCAGGGGTTTTCAGGAGTGTTCTCTTGGTTTGACGCTGAAACAGTAACATAAGTATAAAACTTAAGGGTAGAGGTGAATTATTATTGAAGTTTTTAATATATTCGCTGAGTCACCAACATTCACAATTATCCCTGCATCGGGATCATACTGCGCAATCCTCGCCAGACCCTGGAATTGAACGGTTTCACTTCCCCTCCGACTGACCATGAACACCCGAGCCAAACCAACGTTACCGCACACGAACGTTATCTGTCAGAGGCGCATTCGGCGGAGATCACGATCGAGGTTTGACAGTCGTGTCGGTCATTATGTTTCGGATATAGAATATGGTCTTATAGTGAAAGTTGTGTGTGCCATGTGATAATTTTCCAAATGTTTTCGCCATTTACTTAAAGTTTAGTGATTTATTTGTAAAAATTTCCTTGGATTGATATTTTGGTGATTCTAAATACAATCTACACCTCTATCTTAATCCTGTAAGCCACAGCGATGGTCTGCGTGATGTCACCAGTCATTAGAGTTCCTAATCAATGGCCATTACCATTCCGTATCATTTAATTTACGGGAATTTTGAATTGTTGTCGTATGACGTCTACTATCGGTTTGTTCAAGACTTGGGAAAGAGTACTCCTAATTCCTCGATCTGCTCGACATCCAATTATATCACCTCGTTTTTGTCTCTCCTTACACTATAATATGGAACTAAATTAACTATAGAATATGTTTTCATCTTTCTTTTGTTGATGCATTTGTGTTATTGTCCATACGTAAAAACAAATAATACCGCACTTCATCATGATGATATGCCCTGAATATGACACAAAACTATGAGGTAAAAAGAAACAATTAACACATGGAAGTCAAAAAACATAGTCTTTAATGAATAAATCCTGTGGAAATGTAAATAAAGAGGGTAATGGTATTCTTTAAATATCGAACCTGATCGGCAGTTAATTTCTCATATCTTATACCGTTGTTGTATCGCCTACTAATGAAATGGGTGGCTAAAACTAATACGTCTCTCTGTTCAGACCTTAAACTATAAAACTAGCATTTATCTTAATGTTTTAGTCGTGCATGGCTCCCAATCCAGGCCATCCAACAATAATATTTATTACAATATAACGTTCGTTTTATTTAGAGTATGCTCACTACCTATTATATCAGCCTGACTAAACGTTAACTTGGTTTGAGGATCGCTTTTTCAGCCAGTTTTAGGAAAGAATTATTCCCGACAACGATGCACGGTGAAGGGGAAAAGTGAAGCACGATATTTAATTAAAAAAGGGGCGGGTGGGGTGAGAGGGGGGGGGGGGGAGTCCGCGGATCTTT
>LYUA01000095.1:1424765-1438199 GCA_002093875.1 Calopteryx splendens
AGCGTTGGAATTGGTTTTAAGGAGGGAGAGTCGAATCCAGACCATAAAGTCGACTAACCCCCAGATACTCTGGAAATTTCGCCGAAGTAAATCCAAAGAGATTTTTAACCATCGAAAGGTATCAACTACTGCTCTTCTCTTCCTATGCTACCGGCAAACCTTCCCCTAATCTGTCCCCCGAAAAAGTATGTTTAACATGGCCTCTCACGGACGATGATGGTTTCCTCAGTTTAAAAAAAGTATTTAAAATATTATGAAATAACTCAGGTTTTTTTATAAACTAATGTTCAGGAGATTATTGTAAAACTTTCTTTTTTGCGTAAAAATATATATGCGCCATCTTCCGTAACCCCGGGGGGTGCGATCGTAGTTTTTCAATTTTCTTTCGGGAGCATAATTAATATCGACAAGCAGTAGTATTACGAGCAAACTAGGGTAACTTTCAGTCGCAATAATCTCAGATCTCAGTTTGATACAGAGGATTAGAGGAACTCGTAGCCAAGAACAGAACTCCCTTTTGGAGGAATCATGATTTAGCGTTACCTTGTGCGCATTTCCGTCCAACCGAGAGAACGCTCCCATCGCCATCCGTCCACCCATTAGTCTCCTGGCAACGAAAGGGTTCAAGCGGACATAAAAAAACGAAAAAAAAACACAGGGGCAGCACCTCAGCGGGATATCCATTGAATTAAATTATTTAGTTTCCGATATTTCGTCAGTTTCTCCGTTGGATAATTCAATATAAACGCTTAAAATATATAGTTCGAAAAAAAAGACATTACATATGGTATATTTTTAGGAAAAAGTTTGTTCCGTGCTTTTATTCTCGGATTCTAATCACCAAATTTGTCGAACTTATTAAAAATATCAAATTAATTACCATTATCCCAGAGATAGGATTCAGCGACTCATGTACCATCCATGACTATACATAACTGTGGAAGAAAACCGCCTCTAGGCTATGACACCAAAAATATTTTGGAGGAGGGAAGTGAGTAGGGAGTGGGGAGGGCTTGCGATAGAAAATTAATCCTGAAACTGAATCATTCATCTATCTCAGCATCCGTATTAAATGGAATGGCAAGAATCCTGACGGATATCAAGCAAAGAATAGCTCAAGCCAAGAAGGCGTTCATGAAGAAGAGGCAACTGCTGTATACTCAAAGAATATATGGTTGCAAATAAGGAAGGATTATGTTTAAACATTCGTTTGGAGAATTACTATCTACAAATCAGTGTAATGTATCATTGGAAAAGTGGACCAGCGAAGAATAGAAACCTTCAAGACAAGATGCTGGAGGCGAAAGCTAAAGAATAAATGGATAGATAAAGTAAGGAACGAAAGAGTATATAGAGAAGGGGAAGAGGAAAAGTCAACATGGAGAACCCTACGGCAAAGAAGAACCAAATGGATTGGACCCATCTTGAGGCATAATGGATTAGTTAAAAATGTAATTGAAGGGAAGAACCCGCGAGGAACACCAAGGGACAAGTACACAGAATGGACATGAAATAGAGAAGTTATAAAAGTTAAGGGCGTAAGGGAATTAACTTTGAATAGGGAAGAATGGAGAGCTGCAGTAAACTAATTATAGGATTGAAACACTTATCATGATGAAAATACCACGCTGTGCGGAAAATCCAACTTCGAGTCTCCGAGGCAAGCATAGGGATTCGTTGCCGTCGTAACGGCCGGAGACCAGGGGAGGTGAGCCAGGGGCAATCCCACGTCCGCCGCTATCGAATAGGTGGTGGCCGGCGCACCCCAGGGGTCATGATGCGCACTCGGAGAAGACGAAGGGACACCCCGGAGGAGAGGGAGGCCTTCTGCAAGTGCATCCCCCTGCATGCAATTGGGAGGCACTTGAGTTTTTGTACCAGTAAGCCTTTCACTCCACCGAGCACACCTACCGTATCAGCCAACAGAGTACCCCAGGGGCAAATGCCATAGTCCGCACAGCAGATGTTTGATACTAGTCCTTCCCTCTCCTCATAAACCACACCCGTTTTAGCCGGAGTAGAAAAATATAATCACGACCATGGAATGCTTAAGATTTTCGAGGCCGAACGATATTGGGCTTGGTCGCCGTTTAACTGCCTCTTGGTGGGGAAGGAATGATTCCACCAGATGGTACTCTTATCGTTCTCAACGACGGACACCATATCATGTGCGGCCTCTTCCATCGAATCTGAAATGTAGCCAACGTTTCGGTGCATGCTTAGGACATAGGGACGGCGGAAGTGCACAATCTGGTCGGTTGTCATCCTTCATCTTCAGCTGCTGTCGTAAATATATTAACACCATCCTAACGGGAGTATTCGAAGTTTTATCGACGTTTCGTCACTCGACCGTTCCTCTATTCCAGTTAACCAGAAGAGACGAATAAAAATTGAACGCATTCCAAATGCGGTCACCACATCCAGAGTAGTTCAACGACCTCTCGCTCCTTCAATAATCACCATTAGGTCTCCTATTCGATCGCCAATTAAGGATCTTCCACTCAGGTCACCCATCAAACATTAAAGGGCCATCACGAACGTGCCCTTGAGTGGTAAAAAAATAAACCGCTTTTTGAAATTTGCACATGACCAACGCGTGTGCTGACTTCTAAACTTGACTGTTAGACCAAATATATCTCCCCAAGCCACCACATAAAATGTAAAATGCAGCATTCAGGGTCACAAAAATGCATTTTTTTGGAATCGAAGTTAATAGTGGTTGCATAGGGATGATAAACGGTGAATAAATTAAACAAGTGTGTGTGTTTATTTATTTTTTTATTCCTTGGCAGGATGTTTGCTAAAGATGGTAGAGGATAAAAGAGTAGAGGGTCTGAAAGGCGTGCGAATCCAGGCGGGGAGGTAGTCGATAGTACGCAGAGCTATTACACACATAAGAATGTTTGTGTAAGGCAGAAAAAGTAGCAAAGTACAAGTACTTCTTCCGAGGGGAAGTTAAACTTTGGCATTTTGGGATGAGCAAAAATGTCGACCGAATGCGGTTGGCACAGATGGGGCGCTTTATGAGCGTTCAAACGATAGAAATAGGAGAGGGAGAGAGAGACATGAATGATTGGGTCAGGAAAGAATGCAAGTTGAATGCGCCTGGATGATATGAAAGACTGTGAAAGAAGTGTGTTCAACGCTGGTTCGGTCATGTTGAGTGGGAATAGTCGAATCGCCGAACACAGATATAAACATTTGCATGAGAGAAGAAGAGTGAACATGGTTAGTGAGGGGGAGAGCGGAACGGGAGAGAGTGCTACGAAGGAAGACCAGCGTGCTTGGAAAGAGACTCTCGAGGCGAGGGGTGTTTCTGAGTCTCAGGAGGAACAGAAGAGCAATGCATGAAGCATTGTGTGTGGCACAGATTCGGAAGTATGCACGGAGGCAGGGGGTTGCAGAAGAAAGACCCTGAAATAACTTCAAACCAGGATTTTTATTGACTACACTGACTGAAGGTTTTATCGAATACCATGGTGAAGGTTATTGTATGCATTTCATCGTTTTTCACCTTGGGAACACGGTTTCCGGAGTCAAGCTGTCTGCTATAAAAGCTTAAAAAAAAGACACCCATCTCTTCGGGAATTCCCGAATCTTAGATCACATTCCTGACTTCCTTTGAAATAAATCGGCTCTTTTCCCGATTCGCTCCTGAGCATTCCCAAGAAATTGAGTGATTCCTGCTCTTTTTTCCTCCAGCGAGCGGCCGCCCCGAGTGGACGGCACGCATTGGCGAGTCAAAATGACGGCATTTCCTTTCAATCGAAGCGCTCCTCCTTTTCGGTCCTTCGGAAGGACTCGAGGAAATCTGCGAGATAAACTGTGATTTGAAAAAAGTCAGCCGGGCGATGCGAACCGCTGCTCCGACTGGAACTCCCGCCCCACTTAGATCTCCCGAAAGTGTCAAACAAAAGCGCCGCGCCGCTCCTCACTTGTTTCAACGAACGGAAGACGACGACGGAGGCAGGAGGTTTTTTTTTTAAACCACTCTCGTGACCACCTCCTCCGACAAACATCCCACCCCCCTCCATCCCGACCCCCTCCTCCTCAAAGTTTATTCCGGGTACTTCTTAATTTCAATTCCGGAACCGTCGCGAAGTTCGACCAGCATTTCGCACCAACACCGCGTGCCCTAAATATGCCCTAAACGCCGCCTTTCGCGCCCCCTTTCGTATCTCCTTTATTTTCCTCTCCCCCATCGCCCCTCCCATGCCCTCGCCGCCGATATTGCATTCTTCGAGGACACTCCTCCCACACCGCCGCCGACCGTCCTCCATCGCAGTGAGGGGGCTAGGAGGGGAAGGGAGGGGTGGAGGTGGGTGAGGGCTGTGTGAGGGACTCCCACCCCGCGCGCCCTTCTCTTGTTTCCCTCCATTCGCGCCTCTCGGCGATCGCGGAGCATCCACCCCCTCACCCCTTCCATCCCATCTCCTCCTCCTCTCCCGGGAGGAGCTCTGCCCAAGAGATCCCCGCGATAAGGAGAGATTTGACGGACTTATTTTTGCATTTTTGATCGGCGGACGGAGACGCGTGACTCATGGATCGCATAGTTTGTTCAGCATAGAATTCCGAGTATAGTGGGAATAGGAAAAATTCGAAGATTACATAACGCCAAGGCAACGTCACGGTGAAATACTAACGAAAGTAAATGTCAACAAATTTAGTACTAATTTTCTTGCAGTTACGCCTTCATAAATGGTAGAAAGCGCGTTAAAGTGCAGTTGAACAGATGGAGGTCGAAATGAAAACTGAAAACAGACGATTCATGATCGAGAACCACCACATAATCCTTCCTGTGGTGGTTAAAACTGTGATTTTCGGCGATAGAGATAATTAAACAAAGGGTGAAATTATGTTAACTATAAGCAGCTCATGGAAAAATAGGAAATGGATTTAAAATGGCCATATATAGGCGTTATAAACACAGGTAAAATCTGAAATTACACGTACCTATAGACCTGTCTATGGCTACGTCAATTTATTTTTTTAAATAGTACTAGATTGGCGTAGTCATTTGGTTAATTCAACGCTAAACAGCGAATATTTACGAAAACATTATTTACATCATCTCGAACGCAGGCCTTTTTTAACTTGGCGTTACGCCATGAATATGACGTTGAAAATCCGAGCGGTGTAATTTTTAGGCGTTAATCAGACAAACTTCAAAGATTTTAATAAACGGAAAAATTCAAGGTTCACTATGAAAAAAAACACTCTAGGTATATAATACATAAAAACTGTTTTTTTCACGTAGGTAAATGATTCTCATGCTATAAAATAGTTATAAACAGGATATTGGTCATTTTGTGACAAAGAATCCAAAGAAACCATTAGGTGACCATGAAAAGAAAATGGCATAAAAAGTAATTGTGCAATTGAATATGCATGCATATTTTTTGCACCTTGTTCAAACGTGCAACTGATTTGAAATGTAAAATAGGTAAAATAATGGATAGAAGCTCAAGTTTTATTTAGATTTATGGCTGTTCAAATACTTCATATGCTCTAATATATGTGATTCATGTAGTTATAAAAAATTTTTCTGTGGTAATATCAACCTGTGACACGACATAATACATAACCCGACTCATTGCCTGTAATACACTCGATCCTGTTCGAAATTTGTCTTTATTTTATTAAATGAACCCTTAATATTATTGATAGATATTGCGCCAAAAAGTAACCATATTATACTATAGTCCGAAATCAATGAAATCATATCAATTAAACAAATCATCAATGTAAATTGCTTCCATTTATTTCTGTCACAAACTTGTGTAACTGAGTTCAATAAAATATAACTAAATTTATCTATTTAAAATAGTGAATTCTACACTTATCGAGTTCAAGTGTTTATTTTGAAATAAGATTAATTTCCTTGAATTCCGGGATGTTACAGAAAAATCTTGAAATTGACGTATTTTTTAAATGCATGCCACTGCATCAAGAAGCTGATGTGGATAATGCTTTAGCTTTGCATTTCCATTTCACTAAAATAGAATTCATAAACGGCCAAAGTGCTCTAAGTGCACAGTTATTGCAAAATTTCAGCATCACTCGGTAAAGTCTGTAGTAATATAGATAGTACCTATATTTTCTTTATACTTCCTCTGATTTTCCTATTCAAATGTCTTGAATCATTAAATGCGTAGGCTCATGATCGAGCCTACGCGTTCAAAGTTTATCATGTTCCAATTTATCACTTAAGAGCACCAGCATTTTGACGTTTATTCAATCGCACGTGAGCATTTAACTCATTCCCAATTTTAATATTCGCAATAGATATTTTTGTGGATGCCAAAAACCAGCTCAGTTTTCGTTTTCACTTATTAATTATCGCGAATGCTTCGGCTCGCAGTTTTCTCCTTAAAGGAATGAACTAGTCAACAGTTTCCCACAAATTATAAAACAACGCTATATCAGAAAATCGGTTTCTTCCTCCAATATTGCCATCCGAACGCCAATGAAATTGTTAGCAATTCTTGTCCACGTTTGAGATTGGATGTAGCATTGAAGTTTCTTCAAATAAATCAGAGACAATTTGATACTAAACTGTCAAAAGTTAACTCTTGCTTCACTGAGAATCGTTTAGCGAAACTAACTAAAGACGGATCGTGCAGTTATTTTAACGAGGCTCTTATAAGCGATTAGTAAAGGGGCAGGATATGGGACTCACAATGAATTGAGAAAGACTACTCTACTTACTTGGAATGCGAAAAAACTGCTGTCCACGAGAAACACCGCGTTTGCAGGCATCGTATTTTAAACACGTGACAGCTGATGAAAGAAACAAAAGACGCCGCGATGAGGAAGTATGCCGTAGTTATTTTCACTCATTTCTCACTTACTGCCACATCTTTTTCATGCTGCCACTATAAATTTTTTTGATATTATAATGATACATTATCCTATTTTTATCCACAATTTCATACATTAAGCCCTTTATTAAATTATTCTAGTAAAATTTTATAATTTCACCCATTAAAAGCAGAGGGTGCTATATTGGACAAAAAATGCCCCTGCCACGCCCGCCCTACCCCGTCACGAGGCCCCTTCCGCCGGCGTTCCACTGGGTTACCCGGAAAAAAGTTTCAAAACTAAGCCCATTAGGTAATGAAAAATACTTGCGAAAAATAATGGACTAAAAGAAAACAGAAAGCATCATTGCTTAGCAAGTAATAATTGGAAAAAAATAATGATATTCATGTAAAATCATTATTCATGAAAATATTCATATAAACCATCGCCCATAATACGAAGGGTACTTTGGCTAGTATTTAAGAAAGATGAGGTATCTGAGGGAGAAATCGCAGTGTGAAACCGTATTGGTTAACAGGAGAGAGGAGATACTTAACCCGGAGGGGAGACGCGCGCACAACGTCAATGTGGAGGGTAGAGTGCATAAAGGGAGGAGGAAGGGAGGAATTTTATCTCTCCACCACCGCCCCCCCCCAAACCCGCCCGCTTAATAGGCGAGCTTGTATACATGAGCCCCCATTAATATGCAGACTCCCCGGACACACGGACGGCGTTCTCGACTTGGGAGCCGACTGAACCAACAAAAAAGCCACTGCGTATGACGCCTAATACGCACGCACCCTCCCTCGAACTCATCCCCTCTCGCACTCATTTCAAATCTCGCTCGGCGTCGTTACCCAACCAGGTTGTCGCCAACGGACTATGAATGCTAAAGTTGACCTCCCTCTCTCTTTTTCCCCAGGAGTCGCCGGGTCCTTGGAGGTCCACTTTGAGAACAAGGATGGCGGCTTCTTCCTCAAACACGACCGCTCAGACTCCGGGGACCGCTCCCGGGCCCTACACCATCTCTTCTCCTCCCTGCACGGCGGGCAGCGGAGGAAGGACCCGGACGACGACCCTGACGACTCGGCCAGGGGAAGTCCGGACGGGCCCTCCTCCTCGGAGGAGGAGGACGGAGGGGGCGACGACGGCCCGGGCGGGGGCAAGGGCCCGGACGAGGAGGACGGCGAGGCGGCCGTCCTGAGCGTGGACCGCTTCGCCGTCTTCCAGACCTCGAGGCCCATCTCCGTGAGGGCCACATACGGGCCCTTCTCCACCAAGCAGACCGTGCCGGCCCGCTACATCGTGCCGGACCCCATCGACGCCCCACTGCCGCCCATCAATCCGGCGATCGCGGTCCCCGTGCCCGGGTTCCCAAACGCCACGTCCCTCGTCGCCACGGCACCGGCGCAGGCACACCACCAACCCAAACTCCAGCTGTTCCTGGGTCAGCAGCCCCAGTCCGCCCAGCCCTCCCCTCTCGACCTCGACCCCTCCTCGCACAACCTGGACATCAGCGCACACCTGGTCACCCCGGAGATCCCTAGGGACGCCCCGGTCATGAGGGTGCTCTTCCACACGGGGCAGCAGTCCGCGGCCTCCGCGGCCGGGATGTCCCCAGCGCCGTCACTCCTCCCCCAGGGGGACAAACCCACCCGCAGGGGGGGAGGGGGTCGGAGGCAGTACCAGCAGCACGCCGCTTCGGCTCAAGCCTCAAGGGCCCCCCCGTCTCATTCCGCTCCACTCCACCCCGGCCCCTCCCCCAAGCAGCCCAGGGTCTGCATAGTCCTGTACGCCTCCCTGGAGGAGGGCAGGGGGAACTCCGAAAGGACCGTGACCCAGAGCCCTCTCTCTGGGGCCTGCAGCCCGGACGCCGAAGAAGCCGACGGTGCGTGCGTGGCTCAGGTGACCATCCCCGCATCCTGGTGGCCACCCCTCCCGCCCCCATTGCCCCCGGTTCCTCAGGAGGCCCACGTGGACGGCGACGACATCCTCCCAGAGGGCCCCAACCAACACTCGCGGCCGGCACTGCCGCAGAACCCGCCCAAGATGCCGAGGGTCAAGATCCACACGGCCTTCTCGGTGTTCGAGCCAAGGGGGGGTGAGGGTTGCGTCCCGACCCCCGGTTCCAGAGTCCAGATCCAGCCGGTGACCCCCATCGGGCCCTCGGCGATCCTGGTGGCGGCCAGGGCCCCTTACAGGGAACTCAGGGCCGACGACAGGCTCTCCATGCTCCTTCCTCACGCACCACTCTATCCACTCTCCAGGGTCCACGTGCCGGTCTTCATAACGGCCCGGCCTGGGGAGAAGGTTTCCGCTTTCGTCTTGAGGTAAGTGTCCTTCCGAACCGACCGACGGTTCCCAATTCCGCCACCCTAAGTCAACTGCAGGGCGCAGGGCTGCGACGGACGCTTTGTCCGCATGGCCCACGAGTTGCGGTTAAATTGTGTCAGTGTTAACTACTATCCTGCCAACCCACGTTTCCCACCGCGAGGGAAATTCTTCTACAGGGCCCGTTTCTGAGAGTTTTCAATTTTCTACGCATTGATGAGTATAAAGTAATAATTTTTTCTCACCACAAAGGTTTTGCATAGAAAATATAAGTATTCAAGTCCGTTCGAAGTACGACACGGTGCAAGGCCGAAGAAATAACAGAACAAAGTACTATGCCAAGGAATTAATTTTTATAGTCAAATAATGTGTGTGCTATAAGTTTACTGAAACATATAACACTTATTTCCATCTCTATCCACGTAACGTATATCTGCGTATTTCTTTTGTTTTCTCTTCACTCCCTGTGAAATATTGTTTAAGGATGCAATTAGAAAATGTTCCCTTCGTGTTGTATAAATGAAGTTGTCATTTTGATTTGGCAGAACCATAAAGTTGTATGATTTGACTAAAACTTTCACAACTTTAATTTCATCTTAACACTTACATTATTAATATTAATTGCTCCCTAAGAGCCCTCACGCTTATCAAAAGACTCTTACTCTATTTTTGGCCTTTCGGGAAAAATTCTATGAAAAAAAATCATTTTACTGCAACTGTAATGCTCCTACCAAGTAAAGGGTTTTGTGTTTTAGTAATGTGATCTGGAAAGGGCTTCACGACTTACAATGCGGGTTTCAGCCCTCGACCGTATTTTTAACTTTCACTTAATAAAATGTTGCCCACTTTCCTGTGTGGGCACGAGACAATCCGCTCAATTGATTGCATATTTATCTGACCTACCGAACACACGCCGCATTCCAAGATTTTAATGATATAGCGTACATTAAATCGAACTGGGAAATGGAACGGGAGCTTGAGGGACCAAGGCCGTTGGTCCCCCAACAAAGATCATTTTACTAGATTAGTACGAGTACGAGTGGTACTCATATTTCCTCGCTCGCAGCTAGTACTTTTGAATACATTCAATTTATTTTGGATTGCATTATATTACCGGGATACGGTCTTTTTTTTCTTGCACCATTGATGCGTCCACCAAGATCCCTTGCTCCTGGTAATCCCGGACGCCCGATAGATTTAAAGTTACCGCCTCCGGTTTTTTGTATCCGCGCAGCCAACGTAGACAGCCACCGCGCGCCGCACTGCCGCACATTGCTCGCCCAACTTACGCACGCTTCGGCGTCGACGCCAAACCGGAAAAAAAAGTAGGATTCAAAACGATCGGAAACGCTTTTGAGAGCTTCCGCGGGGCTTCTCGAGAGGGGGAGGGGAGGAAGGGGGCAAGGGGGAAGGCGGATCTTACTAGTCGTGTGAGCCGATCCACCCACGCCGTCGAACATTGGTCGAGAAAAGAGAAACCTCGAGGCGATAAAATGTCGAGTGCGTGGGAGGGAGGGAGAAGATAACGCGTCTCCTTGAAAAAAAGACTGCCGCGGATGCGAGTAGGTCGCCCGTCGACCCTCGTGGATTTCATTTCGCGATAAAGATCAAAAAAATAAATAAAAAGAAAAGAGAGACAGGAGGGAGAAGAAAGTGGGGGTGGGGGAGGGGAGGGCACCGTGGTCGTCGACGGCGTAAATGGGATTCCGATCGGCGTCTACATGCAGCGGATGAAATGCATTTGAGGGCGAAGAAGTGCGGAAGGATGAGAAATGAATTCAGCGAGATAGGACGTGGCCTTAATGCCAAAGTGGGGACCCGAAAAACCACGAAGGCGGGTCAAGCGAAGAGCATAAAGGGAACGGCACATTAAACATCGATATGGGATACCTAATCGAAAGGAAAATATCTCCGTAGAGTCCACTCAAATAATTATTGACCGACCCACGTTTCGA
This sequence comes from Calopteryx splendens, assembly GCA_002093875.1. NCBI lineage: Eukaryota > Metazoa > Arthropoda > Insecta > Odonata > Calopterygidae > Calopteryx > Calopteryx splendens. The sequence goes on from LYUA01000095.1 coordinate 1,435,853, forward strand.
TCCTTATATCCGTCATTAACAAGTCAAATAATGCTATATTTCCATAGCTGGTTGATACTACTAGGTGAATTGGAAATTTATTTTCAAATGCAGTAATATCAACGATACATAATTGCTATTTTAGCGCAACACATATTTTTCACCGGAATCTACCTTATTTCATTTAATTCGAAAGTTAAATTTAAAAAAATGTGCTCGTATTATTGTTAGCGGGAAGTATGAGTGATCTCAAGGAAATTCTGAATGGTATAGTAGAGCATATTCTTTTATCAGGCGTGAAACGTGGACCCTCTTAAATGAAGACACGGAAGCAATACAAGCCTTCTCGATGTGGGTGTGAAAGATAATGTCAAGCATCAAGTGAGCAGATAGAGCAAGGCAAGAATGATGAGGTGTTGTAGAGGATGAGTGGAGAGAGCACACTGATTGAACGCATCATTAACAAATGGAAAAAGAACTGGATAGGCCACGAACCAAGGAAAGATTTGGTCAATTTAAGGATATAATAATACTTAATAAGAATAATAAATTGTCTTTATTAGGGCGATATTGAGACTATAATTGCCCCTTCTTCCACCACGAAAGGAGGGGGAAGAGAAGAGGGAGAAGGTTGGATAGCTGGAAGCGAATGAATGGAGAGAGGGGTAGAGGGATTACTGGAGGAGGAGCAGCGACACCTATAAGAAGCAACCAAGCAGATTTCTTACGACTGCGTGTCTTACGTCTGCGTGGGAAAAGAGAAAAGAAGTCGCGGACAAAAATAAACATAGTGCCGGCGAAGAAAGCACCTCGATAGAAAAAGAGGAAAAAACAAAAGATAGTACAAACCAACAAAACATTTAAAACCTTCCTGAAATGGCGGAAGGAAAAGTCGACGGCGGGCGAAAAAACCTGATGAGTACCATTAACGCAATGGCAACTATGCTGCAACAACAAATGGCCATGATGCAAATCATCCTAGTCAGAATTCAAGACATTTTCCTGGCACAAACCAACTATGAAAGCACAAAATATAGGGAAAAAAGGAGCGGGAATGCTTCAATGGAACTCTAACGGGAACATGGAGCAAAAAACATCGGAATTAGTGTCAATGATGGAAAAGCAAAACATTGGAATATGTGCCATCTCGGAAACACACCTGTGCACAAAACACCAAATGGGAATTCCCAGGTTATAAAACTTTTAGATGCGATCGTCAGGTGGGAGACCGGAGGGCAGCCGGAGGAGTAGCAATAATTACGAAAGTAAACATTGCAACCCAAGAAATAGAACAACCCATAACTGAACAATTAGAAGTGTGCGGAGTACAGATTAAAAGTGACATAGGAGATGTACATATCTATTCCTGCTATCTCCCGCAGCAACAAAAGAATTCTTAAAAGCTGACTTCGAGAAACTATTCCCGCAAGGAGGGAAAACAATGGTCACCGGAGATTTCAACGCGAAAAGACCAAGTTGGCACTGCCCCCAAGAAAACAAAGGAGAGCAGGAAATTGATGTGGTGTGATGAAAAATTAGGCAATATATGCGCTCCTAAAAACCCGACAAGGCTAGGCGGGAAGATATAGTCGATTTTTCGATTTTATTCGACACTAACCGACCTGCCAGAGCAAACACGCTAAACTGCCTCTCCAGTGACCATCTACCAGTCATAACTCATGTCGGGACGACTCTCATCCTCCAGAGCTTCGAGCCACGTCATTGCTACGGGCTAGCAGACTGGCAATTATTTAGGAAAACTATTGCCGGCATGCTCTCAGAAGAAATTGAAACACCGAAAACGGAAAGCGAATTATACAACATGGTGGAACTACTTAGCAACGCCATCCACGAAGGAGTTAGAAAAGCCATTCCCAGAAGGAAAGGAGGACATATGAGCTTTCTTCGACTCCCAAGAGATATTACGCAAAAAATCAAAGAGAAAAATAAATTGCGGAAGAAATATTACGAGTATGAGACTGCAGGATACAGACGGCTGCTAAATGACAAAAGGAATGAAGGACGCTCATAAGGAAATTTATGGAACAAAAGTGGAGAGATAAACTTCTCTCTCCAAATAAAAATTACACCTCAATCTGGAAAATGGCGTCTAGACTACGAAGAGATGAAAAAGCCGACACTCCTCTTAAAACCAGAGAAGGCATAATATTAAATGCGAGGGAGAAGGCTGAACATCTTTCCAAATTTTTGGAAGGGGTATTCCAAATAAATGACGAAGAACAAAATATTCAGGTCACAGAAACACCAAACGAAAGGAGTGATATCCCTCAAATAAACATTGCGGAGGTAACGGAAATCGTTAACAAACTCCAAAAGGGGAAAGCGGTCGGCCCTGACAAACTTCCAA
>LYUA01000095.1:1526016-1545330 GCA_002093875.1 Calopteryx splendens
ATGGAGGGCTGCAGTAAACCAATCTTAGGATTGAAATACTGATGATGATTAAAAAAATAATAGTGTCAACGCAAAATTGAAAATAATGAAAGGTATATATTAAAATCCATTCTGCCAATTAGGTAATAACCCCAAAGAACACACTCTAAAAACCTGCTCTACCCTTAATAAGACTGAACAATTGCTCCCATTTGCATATCGCTATTCCAAAAGAGGCACACACATTTAATTGAAGGAATCCTTGAGTACCTCGAATGGTATTTGGGAAGCATAATTAAAATATTCAATAACTTAATAATTCAACACATATTCCAAATTGTACACACACTGCCTGAGATTATAACACAATTATATGCATGTATTTTACTTATCAGATCTGGAGTAAAAACATTAATTGTTTCTGATACCCAGGAGAGTTTTTTGTATCACCACATCATCTGGATACAATCCAGAGTTTACAAATGTAGGTATTATTAAAAGGAACATATAGCAGTGCTTTAAACGGATGGGGGTGGGAGGGAAATGCAAGAGTAACTTTGGCCCTGAAGATTTTTGCCCAGTTGAAAAATATTTTGTTCCGACATGCCTTTCCCTCCAGTAACTAACTGAAATATGCCAATGCTGTGGCAACTGAAATGATCTATATTCAGTAGTGTGAAAAATAGTGGCTCTCATCATCACTGGTCACCAATTCTGGGAGTAGTTTGACAGAGATCTCCACACAAATCTTTCATCAGCTAACCTCTTCAATTCTACATATTTCTTCTTTTGAGTTGTCAATACTTATTCCATGCATACCATATCCAGGGTTTCCCTGTCTGTATTTTCTCCAATTCACTTTCCTTAGACTGTTGTCTTTATATATCAGGCCACCATACCTCAAAATATGTATCACAAAGCTATCCTTCTTCTTTTCAGATTTCTCATCAGGCTTTTCTCTTCTCCTACTCTTATTAGAAGCTTCTTTGTTAGTTATTTGATCAATCCATTTGAACCATTCTCCTGCATCATCACATGTGATAACTCTATCAGTTCATAATCCAAATCACTCACTGTGCTGTGTATATGCTGATGTTTTAAGACTTTTTTATAGCTTTAAGCATAGTACAGACCCTGCCAAGCCCAGGTTTTTGGACCCCAGACTAGGTCCTCTATTACATGAATATTTTGATGCTTAAATGTTTTTTTCCAATACATCAAACAAATTGTAAAGCATACATTTATGCACATTGATTGCAATTGATGTATTTTCCTGGGCATAAAAAGTCTGATGTTGACTCTAAAACACCCAAATCCATCATACCATTTATTTTCTGTTATCTGCAGAGATAAAAAAGGACTAAATGATAAAAAAATTATTATAATAATGAATATTGTTTTTTGTGGCTACTCCATTGTGAGGTCATGAGGCAAGGCAGAGAGAGTGATTTAATTTACAAAGTTTGAAACTTCTTGGTTATACTAATACAATATGCTATTGCCTACATTTTTTCTCATAGTCTAAGATTATCTATACATTAATTATTGCAATAAGGATGGGAATTTATCCACATGGCTGATACAGATATGGCTTTCCATTTCCAGAATTGGGAAGTCATGAACACAGCAATCCTAACTGGGAAGCAGATCTCCCAGGCAATGAAAGTGTTCATTGTGAGTCAGGCCGGGAAAGTAGCAGATGTCACACTCCAGTCATCGTGCCACTCTGGGGAAGAAAGTGTTCTCAAGGTAAGTGCACCACTCACTGATGCTTAAAGGTTCATTCACTCAGGGAAGACTTTTATTATTTCTTGAAATGATATGCAAGAAAATATCTAACCAAGCATGAATTTATGCATCCAAGATGATGTCTTTATCTAAACAAGATTCTCTTGAAACTACAAAAGCTAGTTTGGTTTCCTTCTGTTTGATTTATTATTTATTCAACACATATCCCTCATTGTTTTGACTTTGATAGAAAAAATGGCTAAAAATTAATTAAATAATTCCCACAGTTATTTAAAATATGAGACACTAAATAGCACATGGAACACTATAAGATAATTTAAGAGGTGCATGCTGTTTCAAGCATAGGTAAGTGTTTTCCATGTTTAAAGGATCAATAGGAATAAAGTGTTATGCTCTAATAAAAAGCACATTTGACTTTTTCTAAAATTTTAAGCCATAAAAAATTTGTTCCAGCACAAAGTCTTCATGGGAATCAGGTGTTTTAAAGGAATGTATATTTTTTAAATGTTGATCTGGCAGCCATTTTGTGAAAGTAGCACAAAAATGTTAACAATTGGACAAAGAAGGAATGAAAAAAACCATCATTTTTATTTCTGTAGATGAAAGAACATATTACCTTCAGGGCCATTAGAAAAAAAATATGTTTGGATTATCGCATTCCTTTTTACTCATAATTAAATTAATAGTTACCTATGTCTATTTCCAAAAAATGTTGCTAAAATATTATTAAAAAAATTTTGGAAAGGAGTTATTTTAAGAGAGCATACAAGTTTTTTTCTGGAATCCTTACACTATAATTAAATTAACTGTAAAATAATTTTAATATTGATTGATCAAAGAGTGAGATCAAAATCAAAAAGTGAGAGTGAGTGCACCTTGCATGGCAAGGTTCGGAAATCATTGTGAATTTCCAAGAGAGAGAGTTTGAGAGATGATGAAATTAAACCAATTATAAATAAGGATAAATAATTTAGTATGGCTACTTAACCCATTACAATCCTTAATAATTATAATAATATGGAATGACCCTTATTGTCTTCATAATTTCAGAGAGATCAGTTGGAAAGAGGGACATAGATTGTGTGGGACATTGTACATGGCTACTGAATGATAATGAGGAATGGTATTAAGGTTGAAATTCTGTGTAGTAATGCTAAACTGTTTATTAAAATTTTCTGCAATGTCACGAAGATTATACACAGAAACGTTATTACAGTAAATGGAGGGACTGTAATGATTACAATAGCCTTTACTAGGTTTTATGCTTGATCAAATTCCATGATGCCTTGATAGCATTCTTGGAACTAGAGATGTAGTAATCATTTGCAATTCTCTTTCAGGAAAAAGTAGTTTCTCATAGTTTTTTCAATGAATTACGAGTATCTACACCGTAAATCTCAATGCCATGGAGCAATCACCCAAATCCTACCATATCCCGAGATGTCTTTCCAATTTCTGAAAATGCAGAGTGTATGAAAATTTTGTTTGAAAATCTTCCCCTTCAATTCCACCTAGGTGTCCTCATCGTGCAGTTCGGTGTATGTGGATGGTACTGAGCTGAGGGGATCAACGAATGCAACCGTGGTGGTGGCCTATGGCACGCATGTTGGCGTGGCCAAGTTCACAGTTTGGGTGCCCGAGATGCCACTGGAAGTGGCCGTTGCAGATCCAAGACTCAGCCAAATTAAGGGGTGGCGAGTGGTTGACGATGCAAAATCACTCATGCCAGCAGTTTCCCCTCGTCTAATATCAACAAGGTAGAGTGTTGCATTTTCACAGCACGGTTTCCCCTCTCAAACACGTTTAAGTGGGGCATGCCACAAGCATTTTACACGTGAAAAATGTTTTCCATGGCTACACTCCCTGTACTAATTATGAATCATATTTGCATAAATTAGATGTCCGGTTTTTCACCAAGAAATGAACAATTAACATTTCTAAAACTAAAGACATATTTCCTCATAAACCAGCAAAAAATTGAGTATGTTGAGCTCCTTGAAATTTAGGGGATTTGCAGTCAGTGAAGTTGATCATGTTAAATATTGAGATTGACCTGATTTATCTTTTCATCATATACAGTTGTAGTGCTTCATTTCATGTTTCAATTGCATGCTCTCTTTTATTCCTCTTTGATCTGCAGGCTCCATGGAGCACATGTTACCATTGAGAGATATAACTACAAAAATACAAAAATGTATCTCTTGTATCTCTCACTCATTCACATACATAGGTCAATGAAATTGGATGTTTCATCCCATATTTAATATCTATGCTTCAAGTGCGCATATATTTTGCTGTCAATGTGATGCGTTTTTCCATGAAAAAAATAATAGATTGGGGAATAAAAGAGAAATCCTATGTTTTGTCAGACTGCAAAGAGCAAACTGGAAAGGGCTCATGCTAAGAAGATATTCCATAATGAATGGTTTGATAGAAGGGTAAATTGTGAAAAATTAATGAGAAGGAAAAATAATTCATATGGTAGATCTTTTTGATGGCTTAATGGGGGAATTGGCTAGTGATAGGAAGACAGTCATGTAGGTATCCATTTAATCCTGGCTTTGCTGCCAACCTTGATCATTTCCAGAGTTAGTTCTTTCCTCCCTCACCCTAGAACAATTAGTGATAATGAGGAATTTGTATTTGTATCAAAAAAACATGGTATCGACCTAATACTCCCTTAAACTCAGTTGCCACTTGTTTAAATATATTCCTTTGCCTAAATGGTGCCAGATGAATCCTTTATGCCCATTTGGTCAGCGTGCAAGAGACATGTTTAGTGATCTACTCATTCAGAACCTCACTCACTGTGTACGCCATGGGCATGTTTACCATCAAATGCAAGTTGCCCTATATGTTTAGTTAAATAATAGATAGTAAATATGCCATCCACTCTCTTTCTACCATTTTTTCACATGTTTCAAACTGAAAATTTGTCACAGCAAATCTTTTAGATTCTTCATGAAAATCAAATATTTAAACTTCCTGAAAAAATGTTTCATTCCATAACACTACCTTGGACTTTGGTCAACCTCCCAACAAATAAAACAGATAGTTTCTCAATCCAGTTACCCTACACTGAACATCTTTCCAGAATCTGATAATACATATCAATTAATCTATGCTGAGTCCATGCAATTTAAAGTAATTACGTACATTTTAAAAGAGTTATTAGCAGGGAAGTGCTATATCAGCACTTCCCTGCTTATGCACTGTCTGCTTAACACACAGTCTTTGAAATTCATAGCCATGAAACACTTCTAAGTTTCAATGGAAGAGATGATCGGGCAGAGAGAGAGAAAAACACTGGTCCAGTCTACCCAAGCACTCGATATATTTCAAACGTGAAATCATTGAACTCACAAAAGTGTGAATTTTTAACAGTGGAGACGGAAAGAGACTGCAGGACGACTTGGATCCAAGGAGATCTGGTGAGTCACCACTGACGGGAATGTACAGGAACTGGGGCTCACTCGGAGGGGGGAAGAAAGGCGGGTCGGAGCAACAGGAGCAGCCAATCCAGGAACGACACATTTGCCGACTGAGATTCCAACAAAGCCCAGTGGAGGTGAGCAAGATAGCTTTTGAGTGGAAAACATCAAGTTTGCTTAGGGGGGAACAGTCTCATTATCTGCATTATCCAGTGACAATCGAATCATCTCTTCATAACTGTTTCTAATATTTTGAATATGTTACCTACTAAAGGTAACTGGTTTATGGTTTGCTGGATCCTTTCTGGACACTTTCTTACGGTTAGGGGTTATTTTGGATATTTTTAAAATTTGTGGATATTTACCTTTCGAAAAAAAACAGCTGTTTATAGCCATGTCAGAGGCTCTCCTATTAAATCTATTATTTGATTCATGAGATTATTAGATAGCCCAAAGCTATCTTTGCAAGATGAGCATAGACTGCAATTTTGATAGGAGTTGAAAGAGAAGTTGGGAAATTGCTTTACGTCTTTTCAATTATTACATTGAAATATTTATACAGCTCGTTTACATCTATATCACTTTCTGGCTGTTTTTTCTGTGGGTTGCATTCTTTTTTATCGCTTTCCAAGCAGTTTTCCACCTACTGCTCACTCTTTCAATGTATTTATCAGTATATTCTCTGCTCTCTTTTAGTATTTCTGTTCTATATAGGCAATAATTACTATTGAAGTTTTCTGTCCACTTATTTTATATTAGGCATGCAAGTTGTTTTTTATACATCTAGCAAGTGTTTAAGAAATTATTTTTTCTATTCATGACAATTAACTATTCTACATTTCTCAGGAAAAGTGATTGTAAATAAAAATGATTTAATTTATAAACAACTTCTAATCTACAGTGATCTCTATCAAATACACATTCCCAAGCAACATCAGTCAACATATTCCTAAGGTCTGAAAAAAGGTCCTTCCTTAAAACACCTTGTTCTACTTTATACTTTCATCTCTTCTATTCCTGCATTCAGGTATACTCAAGATTCTATGCACAAGATCATGACTCTGGTCGGGTATCTTACTTCATATCTCGACGCACTTGGCTCAGAGTGACTGACTTGGTGCTGGCGCTCCTGCGTGTGTCGGACACCAGAATCGCCTCCCTTGATGGTCGAATACTCCAGGGCCAAAGTACTGGTCGCACTGAAGTTCAGGTAAGCCTTGAGTTTCAACACTTATAAAGACTTAAAATGTCAACATTGTGGCTTAAAGAGGTCAATTTAAAACACTCAACTTCACTAAAAAAACCAACAATGAGCTTTACCCTTCCGTTAAAAATTCTACCTTTTATAAATAATAAAAAATCTATAGTCACAAAAATATTTTTGTCTGGACAAACAATTTTTTACTGTCATAAAAGTTTTTAACCTCTTTAAACCAAAAATCAACAGAAATGTTCATTTAACCAGTTGGTATCCTAGAACTTATTTTTTAAATCATTAGATATGAGTTAACTTCACCAGTTAGGTACCTTAAGATGTTTGATTTAACAAAACATTACAACAAATGAAATTTATTTCGTTTAAACAAAAAGTTTTTATCTCTAATACAACTCCAAAGGAACATAAATGCCTTTATATGAACAAAAACTTTAATGAAAAATGAAACGTTAAGTTTCACCTTCCTAAAATTAAAAATAGATTGAATTTTTTTTTGACAAATAAGTGAAAAATAGGTACGAGTTTTCTTGGACTAAAAGTTGAAAAAATTCTTGAGAATGAAGGATTACTAAAATTTTTATCAAAGCTGTGCATATAATAAGCAATTTATTTGTCAGTTATTTGTCCATTTGTCAGTTGATATTATTTCATTTAAGATCTCTCATATTTTACCAATTCCACTGATGCCAAGCCCTTTCCCATTTCTTCCCACCCAACCCCACCATCTTAACAGTAAATATTATATTTAATTCCTATTTTATGAAGAACTCATCACATGTCTTTAGCAATGAAACTCAAAACTGATTTCCAAGATAGCCAAAGTAAGTTGATGTATTTCATTAAATATTAACAGGCTCAAAATCAGGAAATGTTTATCTTGAAGCATTGAAGCAGCTGGATTAATTTCTTGCAAAATCAAAAACATTCCCTTTCCTTCCAACCAGGTACTGTCACCAATCAGTGGAAGAGTGGTCGGAGCTAAGGAGGTTCGTGTTGGCAATGATAAGGTCACAATCCTGAAACTTGGCGTCAGGGTGGTGTCCGGTCTTCAATTATCAATCACACCTGATGGCAGTATCGAGAATGGTTACATTGCTGAGACGTCAATAACACGAAAACTGACAGCCCAGTATCAGGTCTGTATCAAAGCCATGGCATTCATTTATGCTCCAAAATAGTATTTCACTAAAACAATTACAATGTCATTCAATGCTCCATGAATAACTTGGAGCCTGTTAAGCAGTGTACAGTTGCCTCCTGGGTGTCCCACATTCTCTTGGTTCTTTTGATTCAAATTATTTCCAAATGGAATTGCTTCATGATGTTTCCGTGCATTAGAAGTGAAACACAGAAGGATCGTATTCATAAACATAAGGACTTATGATATTAAACAGGGTGTCTGTCACAAAGTGGGGAGGAAAAAAAAATTCCAGGCTTATGACTGAATTTTCAATGAACAAATCTTAAAGGCAAAAACTTAAAGATAGGTTTTGGTTGAGTTTTACTATCCATCCAATCTCCTTCCAATAAACCATGAATCCTGAAACAATCAATATTTTATTTGGAGACAGAAGATTATACTTTTGAGTGTGAAGTTGCATAACCTTTAAAAAGTTTTCTGAAAATTTTTAATGATTTTGGGAGCTTCAAAAATAAATTTAGACAAGAATAGACGAAGCAGGTGAGGATTCAGAAATTGTGAGGGAAGGACGCCACAACCTTTTTTGGTCAGGGTACAGGGTTTGGGTACAACAGAGAAGACGCATATTTTCCAACTTTTTGGGCACTGTATTGGAGCAGTTCTGTAGGGGGGGGAGAAGGGGGAGATTTTGCCCTTTTCCCTCTTTATAGTCACCCACTTAAATACTAACGACTATGTACATATTTCTTATTTTAAAGAATTTATTAAATGTTCATCAGATGATATTCAACCCACATTCCAGATTAAAGCATCTCTAAAAAATAATTCCTCTGCTCAAAAAAAGTAAATATTATGAAAAATTAGAGGACTGGTACCCAAAATTCTCATTTAATTCCAGGTGTTTAGGTCAAAAAAATGTTCATCTTTTTCCAGGTTGGTAGAATATTTTTAAATCTAAAAATGATTAAAAATGAGTGCCAGTGTTTCAATGGCTTACTGGCATCATCCGTAGGGCATTGAGTGTCGGGTCCAACAAACTGCTGGGTTTACAATATACACCCTATAGCCCGGCTCAGGGACCACATCATTGCTTTCAACAATGCTAAATTATATAGGAGATACAATAGACGTTGGGACCACTGGACAAAAGAAGCAAGAGAAATAAGACCAGGAGAGATAAACTTCAACCAAGACACTGGATACTCCCTGAGCAACTGGTGGAAATGCAAGCTCCTGAAAATAAAGAATGTGAGGAGAGGGAGTATTGGTTCCGACCAATCAGAATGTACCTGACCCCAGCCAGAGGGTATATATATAAGCCATCGAAACATCTGCTGCAACCATTTTCCTGACTCAATGGAAAACTCAAAAGGACTTCACTACTCTTGTATATGTATTTCAAAGAGTAATCAGTTTCCAGTTGTAAAGGAATCATTCATAATTAAAATAATGGTTTTTGGAAGAAGACATATCAAAATAAGATTAGGGCAAAGGATATAATAAACTTACTACGTAGGAAGCATCAGAGATAGTTAATTATTTTGATTTGCCACTGGGCACATATACATACTATAGTCATCACAGGTAAGAATATAGTGTGCACCTTAAGTGGGCATAATTCGTTTCCATAAAAACCAAACATTCATTACTAAAATAAAAATCACCATACATTACTAAAATAATACAAAAATATTCAACACAATACATTTCTGCTCCTGTTACAAGTATATTACAATTTGATGTTTGAAGTATCACACTCAAAGAATTCTTTCAGCAAGTAGAGTGTATTACTGGAGAGCCAAAGTGTGTTAAACTGTCTTGAACCTTGCGACCAGATAAGGAAGGAGGAAAGTTATAATGTGCTAATATCTCAGAAAATGATTCTTATAATGCCAGAATGAAATTTAATATGTAAAAGCTAATTAAACCAAAGGAAAAACTTCCTTAAAACATAACAATAAAAATATTTATTTCCATTCCAATGAGTCATATGACCAATATGGTCACATAAAATGCATCAGAAACATGCGCAATTAGGGCTCTGAGACAAAGACAAAAGAGAAACTGGAAGAAATTTAAATGTAATAAAATGGATGTGAGACAAATTATGCATAATAAATTGAGAGGATTAAGATGTCTTACAAAAAAGAAGGGAAGAAATAAATCTGTAAGGACTGCAAAATAAGATATGAACTCTTTGCGCATGTCCCAAAGCAAAACAAACTTGATTACAGATGTAAGAATAGAAGAGGGGAGATAAATAAATATTTTGTTGCTCAATCAGTCAAAGACATAAAACTCATCAGTAAATGAACGCTTTATGCTGACACACAAAAGGAATGGAGCAACAGAGAAATAGAAAATATAAGATGCAAGAAACATAAAATTTGGAGATGTGGATAGTAACAAACTACTTTTGGGGTTTGTCATCAAAAAACTCATCCACCCTGTGATACAGTTTAGTATGTAATAGTTCACATAGTTTCATCATGAATGCAGAAGAGATTTCACAGATTTAGGTAGTGTATTGTATATTTGAGGGGCAGAATGAAGTAGGCCCAGCTTAGTGTAGGTTAGGTCTTGACCATTAATATGGACATTCTAACTGCCAAGGGTCATGTGCGTATTGAAAGTACTATATACAGGGATTTTTTTACCCAGAGAGGATTTAAAAAAATAAATATAGAGTATTTTAGAATATATATGCAAAGAAGAGGAAGAATAGCATATATTGAAAGAAGAAAATTCAGAGAGTTACGAAACAATTAAGTAAATAGAAAGTAGTGGAAAACTGAATAAAACTAACCTTCAGATTGATAGCACCTGATGATGCCACTCTGGTGTAACCATCAGTACAATCAAGTACATCCAGTTATGAAAGGCTAGTTCCTGCAGGCAGTGAATGCTGAAATTATCAAACATTCATATTTTATTACTCCCTTGAATCACAAAGAATGTGAAATTATCCACTTTCTGCTTTTATAGATCTCTAAAGTCATCACATCATAATCATACATATCAGAATGAATATCAGCACAGCCTTTCATTAGAGAACTTTAATTTTGGCATCAGTCATATCAAGTGGTGGGTGCTTGTAGACATTATAACTTACTAACCAAGTGTGAAACCTTTTATTTTGCCATTTTTGTTACCACATACTAAGCAAAACAGAAACAACAAAGAAGTACACTGATGGTGTGGATCACAACTATGGAATTAAAAATAGACAAAATATGACATCTTGAGGATGGATTAACAATATTTCTATAAACAAACAAGAAATATGTAATCTTAAAATTAATGGCTGGAAACCTCTTGGCTTCATTTCCCATTATATACTTCACACCTAAGCATTTTTTTTGTTTCAACTGTAAGCTCTACCTGCCCATTGCTCAGGGGATGGCAAGGGCCAATCCTAGTAAACGCAATATGGTTCCTAGATAAATACATTGAAAAAAAGAATCAAGTCGAGGGCCATTAATTATCTCCTCTGTGGCATCCCAAAAGTAGCAAAACACAGTCCAAGTTGCTCAATGACAAACACACTTGAGTATTCATGTTACATTTTCACCATTTCAAGCTCTGCAAGCAAAATAAGGCTTTGCACTCAAATTGGGAAGTTGGTCTGGCCAACCTTGGATAGCAAAATCCATGCATACTTCTAAACTACATCTCGTTGGGTTTTGATGCTACCATTTCACAAATTAATGCCTCAAACCCTACATCCTTTGAAAAATTAGTACGCTCTGTTACAGCCTGTTCTAAGGGAAGATGTGAGACCCCATCTGCAGATCCCATTTCCTGACTCTTTTGATATTTGACATCATGAGACACATGGGGTCTTAATGTCAAACCCCACTTTGAGGGCAATTGATTTGGTCCTTATTAAAGGACAATAAATGTCTTGCTCCTGCCTGGTGGCATGTAAATTTTTGTGATGAAACAAGAGATTTTGCTTAGCATGAATCACAGTAGACCTAATATATACACAGGAATTTGGCAGAATTGTCAAGTTCTGAAACACTGGACAACAAAGGGAATGGTAGGGAGCACTGGAAATAAGGCAAATAACCCTCTTTTGGATCTTGAATATAACATCCATTTGTGGGGAGGATCCCCAAAACAGAATGCTGTACAAAAATTGTGAGCAAAATTCACCATAATAAATAGTCTCTCCTCAAGCTAGATGATCATTCCTTAGTATAATATCTAGGATATTTTCTTTCCAATTTACTAGCTATACATCCAGGCTTTCACTCTCCTGCCTTACCAGCCTGAGTTATCTGGCCAAAAAATTACTTTGTAGCTCGCTTCTTATCTGGCCAAAATATACCCAGTCAATACCTAACCAAAAGGTGGATAAAACTGAATTTACCACCACAGATCATCAATAACCCCTCGTGCTTTTCTATCAGGAACTTAAACATGAACGAACACCTCTCCAAAAACGTGGAAGGCATTCACCTTACTCAGACAAAAGCTCAACATCACCAGTTTTCCACCATTCTTAAGGAAATAGTTCCCTGAATTAGTTACATACATTAGAGAATGTTTTTTCCTGTATTTAGCTCTATTTTAACATGTTAATTTTCAATTTACATTTCACAAATCAATTGAGAACCCTAATTCTTACAATAAACAACCTCCACATTAAAGAGATTTTCCTGCTTTATTCTGCATTGCGTTCCGAATCCAACACTTCTTGGGACATGTAAATATTTGCGCAAACTAAATTCCCCAGAAAAATGCTTTGCCAGCTGTGTAAGAAAAAAACAACAGTTTTAACAGCTCTGGCAGTGTTCAAGTACTCGCTAGGCAATGATCAAATCGCACTAAACGAAATATTATTACTCTAACATTCACTAGGCAACTGCAGTACATCAATTTCGGAGGACATTTGAATCTCAAGCTCTCAATATACTATTCGAGAGTAGGCATAATAAATAGCAATATTACTGCAATATGAAGTGATTTCGTAAACTCATACATACATTACGTTTGTGATGTTTTCATTGAACTAAAACCACGTAGGATATCGGCATTCTGTCGAAAAATACAAGAAAATTATTCAAAAAAGAATAGGCCTTCACATAATTCATTTCTCAAAACAGTGTGATGCAAGCATCACGTAAGGCGAACAGTGGAAAGGAAGTGCTCCAAGACTGATATCAAATTTTTACTTTCAAATACATTGAAAATAAATTACTCTAATATTCATCACACATACAAAAATACGGATGGAAATCCGCCAATTCGAAAATAAAAGCAAATAAACCTGTGATTATATTTTTATTAAACCTAATGACTTACTACACAATATTAGATAGATCCATATTTTACACGAAATGAGACACGAATTTTTCTAGTGGTCATTTAAAAATCTGCCGTTATCACTTAATTGCTTTACAATTTAAAACGTTTATGTTTTTAAAATATTTACCTCCATATCTATAAGTTAAGCCAAAAGTTGGACTCATTCGCGGGGATTCAAAATATTTCTTGGGATAAAATGGGCGGGCAATTCTGGAAATTTTATTTGACCTGGTGGTTCCCTCTGTGTTCTAAACTTTGCACTACTATTCCATATGTTTACCTCAGCGATAAATGAAAACTACCAGCGTCTTGGCGGTAATATGAATTGGATGCACATTCATATATTCAGTGGACTTACCAGAATTTATTCGGAAGCGGATATCTGTCGAAACAAATAAATTTTATATTTTGGTAATTGCGTGATTAAATTATTCTACTGAGGATATTATTCCGGGAGAAAGGACGCATCACCAAAACAATGTCCTTGAATTTACCAACGAAAAGCAAATAGGAGTTTAAAAGTTTTTATACTCACAATTAATATCTTAAAAATTGAAATGTGTTCATTAGGTACTAAAATGAAACTTAAGGCTTTCGACATGAAATTGAAAAAAAATCTTAATCATATATTTTATATAAATATATTCTGCTGACTCCCTCAGTTAATTCCTTAGTGAAATATTTCTAAATTAAAAATATCTTATGCTAAGAGGTGAGGGAAAGGAAAAATGGTTAAGGCACCATTATAGTACAATAGTTATGTATTATTTTTTCTATTATTATAAATTTGTCCAGAGGCAATTAGAGTAAAATGAATGTCTATTCAATTCTTTTTGCATCCTTTATTCCAAGGGTGCATGCACCCAATGAGTCCCACATCCCTTCCCAATTTCTACCCCTGGATAACTATATGCAAGAATTAATTAATAAAACAGACTTAAACGCAATTTACTCATGATCTCACAAATTCATATTCTGGAAGATTTAAGGAGGCCATAAAATATGGCATAGTAGAGGAAACATGGGCATTCATACTCCAGCCTAATGAAGGACAGACAGTCCACTGTACATAGGACAACATCAGTTTGTGGTGGTTAATGGACATGTGAGGTGGTATATTCAGGGGTGTTGAACAGTTTTTGATGTGCATACCCATTGGTGAAGGATGAGTTGGAAAATGGAAAAAAAAGCTTGTGGTTTAACACTGTGGATTGGACATCCCCTTATCTCAAAAATGTATGCACCAACCCAAAAAATATCAATCTCTTCTTACAGAATTTAGGTATGAAGTATGTAGACAGAATGTCCTGTATTACCTAATTTCAAATAAAAAGATATGTAGGTATGACAAACAAGTCTGTAAAAATGAAGACATTCTGCTTCTGAATGGACTATGTAGGCTGGCTTTTTGAAGAAATAGTTTCACCTCCTAGAGGCATCCTCATGCCGAAGGAAGATGCCTCCAGGAACACAGTGCCTGGAACAAGAATGTCTTCATCAACATCCCACCACAGAATCATTTGGGATAAAGCCTGTAAAAACGTTACACATCATTTAATTTTAACAATGAGCAACAAAATGAGAACGAACAAAGAGGCTATGCGAATGGTGGGGGGAGGGGAGAGAAAGCTATGGGGAGAAATCCAAAGAAGGCATGAAAAGTGGATGCAGGGCATAATGAGGGTCGATGGAGTGTTGGAGACAGTGATAGAGGGATGCTGGGTAGGCGAGGTGGGGGAAGGAAAGGATTGGGCATGTTGGATGTAATGAAGGGTGGCAGAAAATACTTGGAACTGAAGACAGGGTCATTGTAAGGTTGATATCCCGTGTCCACCAGAAACCTACCCTAATTGGTAGATTACCATTAATAATCAATATGAGAAATCATAAAAACTGTCATGGAAAAAGAGATGTATGTACTAGATTCTCCCATTTAAACTATGTATAAATGTTAATCAAAAAACCACACCAAAAGAGATCAACTAGTATTAACAATATAGATATTTAAAAAAAGGTGGAGTCTACAATTGCATTTTAATCACTCAAGAGTTTTCAATCATCTATGGAAAGATTAATTTTATTCAAATTCCGTGGAACACCAACTCAAGTAACTTCACTTAAGTGTGGCTCTAATCTGAGTAAAATGACCATACTTTGAGGGAGGATTACTTTGCCATCATTCACTTTAAGAAGGAAAGGTTCTGATTGTCCCCAGAAGTTGCATAGTTAGTTTCTCTCAGGAAAATCTTTACTAGAGTTTTGAGTTTTTCATAGGTATATCCATATCCAACATATATGTATGGAAGAGGTATCATATGCCAGGGAGAAAAAAATAAAGCTGTAGAAATAACATAATTAAAACAATTAAATTCATGAGAGAAAATGATTTCAAGATATGTACACACATATACTTACTCTTCCATATGTACAGTATTCCTCGCCTTGAGTGTATTTCACTTTGACCACAATCACCCCTGTGATCATCTTAATCCACCCCTATCTTCCACTCAAACCATTCATTCTACTTGCATGTATTCTTCCAGAGATTCAACTATCATCCATTCTCTCAAAATGTCAAACCAGCTTAGCAAACAAATTCCCTACACACACCATGAAATACTTTTCTTTATTAAGGCTATAGCTAAAGACAATGCTTTTGACATGGCCTGAAATAGAAACCTGATTTAATAATTAATCGCTTGAAATTCAGCAGAAGAATTTAGTATTTCATGAGAACACAGAGTCGGAGGGAAATCCAATCACTCAGGACCTCCTTTCACTCTTCTGGTGATTGCCCATTATCCAACACCCCCCTCCTGAAATCCTATCATACAGGTATGTGTCGATGGGGTGGAGGAGACTAAGGCTCCTAAACCCCTTCCACACGAATGCTTGCTTTTAAACAAAATTTTCACTTTTAATGCCAGGCCTATGCAATCAATTTCTGAGTTAGTACTCCCACTTGATTAACCATGAAAAATTACTTCAACAAGAGTTATAATGAGTGACATGAAGTAGACGTTAGGTGACATATCATATTAGGTCTATTTAAAGACAAAGAGAGAAGATTAGAAAAGACTTGAACGCGGAGTGCAGCACTGTAATATGAATCAGAAACCTGGTCTTAAGGCAAGAGGATGACTATTAATTAGTCTGTTAAGATATGGGTGTGGTAGAGGGGAATAGGGAGAATCCATTGGTCAGCAAGGAAGATTAACAACCAAGTTTTAAACATGGTTGGAGGAGAGAGGAAGACAAAAGGTGAAATCTGAAGAAGGCAGACCAAGTGGATGGAGGAGCTATGGGGTGGTAGTGGGTTCTTGGATGCTGAATAAGGTCAGAGAATGTTAGGTGAGTGCTATCTAGGATAGAAAAGAATACTCTTTTTCGATGACAGGTAGTAAGTATAGCTTTTGCACAAATCCACAACACAAAAATTCATGGCAGGGAGGGGGAGGAGATGTTGAAGGG
Source organism: Calopteryx splendens (assembly GCA_002093875.1). Lineage (NCBI taxonomy): Eukaryota > Metazoa > Arthropoda > Insecta > Odonata > Calopterygidae > Calopteryx > Calopteryx splendens. The sequence goes on from LYUA01000095.1 coordinate 1,542,317, forward strand.
AGGGAAATGAAAGGACGTAGGGGCGGATCGAGGAAATGTGATCACCTATATGGGAGGATAACGAAAACCTTTTACTTTTAGGGCCTTTTCTTTCAGTTGTGTCAAAACCAAAAGCCAGGTTCTGGTGGATCACCATGCCTCATATGGCATTTATGTTGGCAGAGGCTTTAAAGCTGATCCTTCATGCTAAACAATCTTCCTTACCCATTTCGAAAGGTTTTTCAGGTTTCAAACCACAATTCTCAAAATCCAAATCCGTCCACTCTGCAGTGCCATGGTCTTGTGTGTCAGCTATATGGGAACTAAAGAAGGAAATAATTTAGGGCAAACAAGAGGAAACCCATGTATTATGCAGAACATAATACTTGTTAGAGACCATCCAAAGGCTACCTTAATACGTTGATTACCATTTAATTGAATTGGACTATCACTTCACCACCAAAATAGACCAAGTTTCCGAGTCTTCCCATGGTAAAATGTGATCGACGACTAGCCGACAAGGTAGTTTCAATGCTCAACGCCTAATTTACACCCTGATTCTCTTTTTTTTCCACAGGAGGGGCTTCTGGACATTGACGTTGAGTTCAGTGATGGGACCAGAACTCCCCTTAGGCAGGTCTTGGTCACAGACTACCAACTAACAGTGGACAGCCTGGACACGGACGTCGTGGCCTTTGCCCCGATGCTGGCCTCGCCGCATCCGCGGGTCATCGCCGTCGGCGAAGGCCGAGGGGACTTGCTCCACATCTCCCTCCTGCTCCCGGAGCGCTGCCCTCGGGCGAGGGCCCCGAGCAGTCTCCAGTCCGGCCCCGGCATCCCCTCCAATAGGCGGAAGGCCTCACCACAGCAACCGCCTCCACAGTCCCCACCACTCGCCTCCGCCTACGCCCGGGTGGAGGTGCACTTCGCCCGCCCCGACTCTGCCCTCCGTCCAGACTTCGTTCAGAACGACGGCGAGGGTGGGCCCCTCTCGGGCCACGGGGGCGGGAAGGGAGCCTTCAGGGGCGGTCGGGTGCCGGGTGACCTTCAGGACATCCTCATCGGAATCCCCTTAAAGGACGAAAACGACCACGAGCCGACGGTCCAGGCCAGACAGCACGTCTCCGGAGGAGGTCAAGGTGGAGGGTCGTCTTCCTCCTCGACGGCCGGTGCGAGGTCAGGTCACCGCGTGCAGCACATGACCCCGCTCGAGATAGGCATGTACGTCCTCCTGGGTGCGTTCTGCTTCGCCATCGTCGTGTTTGTGGTGTCCTGCGTGGTGTACGCCTCTCGGTTCAAGGAGGTCGGGGGACAGGGGATGGGCGGGAACATGGGTCTGAGCGGGGGCGGCGGTTTAGGCGGGGGTGGTTCGCTGGGAGGCTTGGGTGGTGGACCCAACGTGGGCAAGCTGGGCCGTGGGGCGAAGCGGGAGTCGACCACCAATGCTCACGACTGGGTCTGGCTGGGCCGTGCGACCCTGGAGAGAGCCTCTGGGATGGGCGTCGGCAGGGCCTTCGGACAGACCGAGGGCGGCGGGGGTGAAGTAGACGCCATCAGGATCACCAACAACCCCAACTACAGGGAGGACGCCGCCGCGGCGGGCGGTCCGGTGGAATCGGGGATAGTGTCCACGACAGTCTTCGAGGTGACGACACACGGCCAGGCGTCTTCGAGACCCTCCATCGACACGTCCACCTACTGCAAGGGAAACCCCGGTCGCTCCTCGTCGGACAACCTACACCAGCAACACGGAGCCGTACCCCAGGACAACGCCGGGGGTTTTGTGGAGATAGATAAGGCGTGGATGAAGTATGTAAAGCAGCCAAATAGCACCCAACAACCAACCAAAGTAGCACCGCTTGCGTCAAATCCCTCTCCCCCCCAACACCACCTAGCTAGTCTCTGGCACCACCCCAAGTTGGCGGAGAGGTCGAAAAGACGAGAGCAGCAGTCGAGGGCAGTGAGAAGAGGAGGCCACCCCTGAATCAGGGGGTGGACCGCCTCACACCCCGACCGTGGTCTCCCGTATCATGACCTCGTCCGCTAACTCCTTTGCACCTCAAAACAAAAACTGTTCCGAGAGCTGTATCCATTCCCATACACACTCAAGGCATGCCAAAACAACATGAAACCAGCATGCACGCCTTGCTTACCGCTTGTCGTATATATATTTATATACCCTTCTTCCCCTTTCTCTGTGACTAGAGGTCATATATATGCTCACCACCCATGTATGATGTATCCGGGCAGAGCTTCAGGGCATTTGTTGTTTCACTGATTCGGTTTCTTCCTCCCTCCCCCCCCAATCACGCATGCGTCAACAACAGTAGAGGAGGAGGAAGGGGAGATACCTTGCCCCCGACTCCCCCCCCACACGGCCTCCCGGGCTTCGAGGGCGACGGAGGGGCGGTCGAGTACAGGCCCCCGGTGCCCCCGCACCGAAATATCGGCGTGGCGCGCATCGGGCCCGTGAGGACCCAGGCCCCCACCCAGGGATTCCACGAAGTCGGTAGCGGCGCCGCCCGCGGGAAGGAGAGCAGTGACGTCAGCTCTCCGTCCCCGCCCCCTCCCCCCCCGCCGCCCAAGGAGAGGCGCTCGTGTCGCAAAGAGCACGGCGGCGGACCAGACGGGGGGGCGTGGGCCGGGGGCGTGCGGGTGCTCCCTAGGGGCGGCGGAGACGGCGGGGGATCCCCGGCGAGGGGCGGTGGGGCGGGGCGACACCACCACCACCATCACCACCACCACCACAAACACCACAAGGGCCACGGCGGAGAAAGCGCATCGGATGCGAACCCCAAGGGCGCCAACGGGGCGAGGTTCCAGCAGCTCAAGGGTGCAGCGGCCCTGCGGGACGAGGGGGGAGCGAGGGGGAGGGTCAGGGGGGAGGAGAACGCCCTCCGCATGGCGAGGGAGGACAGCGAGAGCACGGCGGACGAAGAAGCGGTCCTGGGAGGTCAGGCGGCGAAGCAGCAGGGGCACGGGGACTCGTTCCGGCGAGACCTGGGCGTTGTCGTGGCGGGCGACGAGGCCCCGGA
>LYUA01000096.1:31015-49812 GCA_002093875.1 Calopteryx splendens
TATGCACATCAGCGGGCGACTCCGTTAAAGTTACTGTCGCGGCATTTCCCGTTGTCTCTTTAACAAAGTTTTGATGAATAAAATAGTCTATGAATATGAAACTGATAGCCAAATAAACACTTTACCACATTACTTTGAATTTTTCTCGTGTTCAAAGTGTAGTTATAGTTTTATCTTTGCAAGAAAAGATAGAAACAGGAATAGACACAGGCCGATACCACACTTCAGGCAAGTTCTGTTAGTAGGTTTCGTTATTTTTTCACCAAGCAAACACAACAATGCAACTTACTTGCCTTTGCAGGCCATTGATCACAGTTTTCTACTTCTAATCATGTTATTTTGCTCTCATTAAAATTTTGCCTTCCTCCCAACACTCTTTGTGGCCTACTCTCTCCCTCATTTTCAAAAGATCAGGCACTAGCCATGCAAATCTGGTGAAAATGTTTCTTGCTGAGGAATTGGGATTTTGAGATGATGTAACAGTTCATAAGTCACATCCATCAAGTGAAAAAACACTTTTTTAATCCACTTACATTTTTGTCGACTAATTGAATACCAATTTGCCATTCCATCACTCTTGCCCACGACCCCATGTTAATCACAGAATTTACTATTTGCAGACAGATTGTACATGTTTGATAGAAAATATGTATCTCATTTGTCTCTTAAAATTAAAGCTTTAAAATCATTGTTAACCCAAAAGTATACATCACACCTTTTTAGTTTTCTTACTCTTCCATCAATATTGTTTTGGCATTTCTTTTCGATTGGGTTAAACAACCCTACAACTATATGGTTTGCATGTCCTCAGGCCATCAAATAAGTTAGGATACGAGAAGAAACTGTCCATAAAATGTTTATGAAAACTTAATTATATCTGTCAATTCTTTTTTAGTTGCTTGAGTGGTTGCAGTAGATTTTTTCTTGTACTTCCCCAAGTAAACTGTCATGTCATAAGTATAGTCTGCGGCATCACTAAGCTTGTAAATATTTACTCCAGAGCATTTATGCTTCTTTTGGAATATATTATTTGAACATTACCCAACCTTTGAATGAAACATTTACTACATCAACTGCCAAATTTTCTGTTGTATTATAAAATTTTGTTAGGATTTCTAGAGTTTTTCGAAGAGAATTATCAACTTCCACAGCTTATGATAGTCCTCATTATCTTTATCAGGCTGACCACAATTATCACTAAAATGAAAAAAAAATCATAGTATGTGGAAGAATCTTTCTCATAACGAGAAAGAAGTCTCATAACTCTCCTGTAAAACATTGTGTAAAAATGCTCAAGTGTAGACCAGTAATCTTTCAAAGTTTCATGTAATTCATGTCCCATTTGTATTACGATTGCCAAAAAAGAAAGCATTCCATCCTTCGTTATGTTAGCCTGAGGTGGTGGTCTTTCACCATCACATAATTGTCATGTACTGGTTGTAATACTTATTAAGTCTCCTCCAAAAGCAAATAAATAATTTCAGTGAAAAACCTGAGAAAAATAGCACCTGGTGTACCTAGGTACTTTGAAGAGTTCAGTAGAAAATGTTTTGTTAAATTAATACTACGTAGCAAACGTAACACATAATAAATGCCATCACGGAGCATGCGATTCCAATGATAGTTGGCTTCAAAAGAAGAGTAGATACAAGAATGGCAAGTTCATTACAGAGCACCATCACTCAAAATGGGTGAAAACACAGACTTATTCCTTAAATTCCAATCCCAAACAATTTTCACAATTCCAAATGAAAGGATTTAGTCAAATAAATTAGGAATATTAGTCACCTATCCAAAACCTGGTGTGATAATATATATTTAAAACAAAAAGTATGACATAAAAACAAATATACATCCCATGTACAGCATTTAAAATAAAAATACATTAAGAAGTAAAAAAGTTGATTCCAAATGTGACAATGATTAAATATTCTTATGAAACAATCACACAAATATTCTTGAGAACATCTATGCAGGGACATCAGGAGTGCTCAATTGTCTTTTGAAGCTATGGAAGTAGCACCCACCACAAACATCCCTAGCAAATATTAATATACACAGAAATATTTACGTAATTCACATCCACCCAACTGCGACATAGGGAGAAGATGCACACTTTCACTACTTCAACCCAAAGGACATGTTGTAAAAGTTCACCAACACGCTGTCACATTCAATCTTTAGTCTTTGCTAGTAATTCACCACTTATTGCTAGCTGCTCCAGTTGTCCTATTTACTATTAAGAATTTTAAAGCCTTCAAATCTATATCACATCACAAATCATTTCTTAAATTTTTGACAGCAACACCCTGGAAAGTAATTTAAAATTAAATCAGCAAGAGCATCAATGACTGTCCATCAGTGGTAAAGATCATGAGACAAAAGATGGAAAATAAATATGAATACCTGATTGAACACGTATGAAATTAAACATAAATTTAAAAAAATAAATAATCCCTACTTTGGAATTGACTGGAAAAATACCATTGTAATGATTAAGTTATACTTAAACATGTTCATTCTGAGATTAAATTGCAAGGTACTACTAGAATCTGTAGAAAAATAGTAAAAGTAAATTGACTACCATGCATTAAGAATTCATAAAAATTAGAAGTGAATAAAATTCAAATAAAGAGTTAAATATATATACTATGAAAGTGATTTACAGTTTTAGATTTTGATTTTTCCTTATTTTATTTATCATAACTGTAAACTGCAAGAGTAAAGAGATTTAACATGTTGCATAAGTCTTACAAAGGTATCATAAGGTATTGTTCCAAAGAGCTTGCAGCTCATAGAGGAACATAGAAAGTCACAGTTCAAATAATGCACTGCAACTTAACATGTATATGAAATTAAACATAGCTCCTACTTAGAATGAGGCAGTATGATAAGGATTTATGTATATCTATTTACATTTTGAGATTTTAGTTATTTTTTAATCCTCTGAGGTTGTTACTGTAGAGTAAAAAACTGCTTATGCAGTGCAAGCATCCAAGATCAGAAGGACCCCATATGCAATCATTTTATTAAATTTGTTTTTTCAACTGAATATGTAAAATTTAAACTTATCCTTATTTAACATTTGTCCTAATTCATCGACATTGTCACAATAATTAAAAACTTACTTGGGAAAATGTGGATTAGCAATTTGTTGCAGGGCTTTCTCTCTATCTCCATTTTTGCACTGAAATAGAAAACAACAAAAACTTGATTAGAACCACAACAGAGGTATACATCTTATTTCCTCATGGGTAGACAAGAAAAACTCAAAAATACAATAACATGTTTACAAAAAAGTGGATTTAGAAGATTTTTGATGAATAAATCAAAGTTTGCAATTGTGTTATATGTAATGACAACATAGACAGTGTGTAATTCACACAAAACACGTTATTTCTTGACTTTATTTATACTAAATAGCAAATGGGTTTCAATGGCCAATAATAGGTGGCCAAACTAGAGGTCCATTATAATATTTATTTATACTATTCATTCATTGAGGAAGAGAGAAATGGGATTGGGTGAGCAAATATCTAGGAAAAATGGTGGCTGGGAAGGAAGAAGGGAAGCTGAAAGTAGTGGTAAAACCTTAACTCTCCCTTCATTTTTATTCCCAAGATTCCTTCTACACCCATCTTCACCTTCCATTTCCCCCAACCCATTTCCTTGCCACCTTAATTTGCATACATATACGATCCCCTAACTCCACTTCTCAATAATTACTGTGCTCCCAACACTCAGGTTAAGAAATTAACCCTGTTTTGTGAACCATACCATGGTTCTTTATTTCTGATATTAAGTTCCAAAAAGTTACTCCCAAGGGTATTAAGTACATATATTGTTTTCAAATTCAAGTATTACATTTTACCACTACATTTTGCTGTTTTACTTGCATTTTTTTTGTTAGCATTTCGGCTTTTTCACCTCAAACCTTTTACCTTTAGCCGCCTTAAACCACCTTTAATTTATGAGTTTTTTAGGGCTTGTTTTGAGCTTAAAGTCTATTTTTGTGTGTGCTTTCATATGTTTCCAAAATAGAAACATGCCGAATCACTAAATTAGCATCAATTCCAATGGCCATGGAGGAAATTTCACAAATATTTTTTGGGAGAACTTTCCAAGAGGCTGAGCATGTCCTTATGTCACTTTCCAACTCATCCATGGTGAACTTAGTGGCAACATTTTCCTTTCTTTCAGTAAGCCACACCTGCTTCTAAAAACCAATCCATGACATGTATTAAATTATAAAGAAATACAAGGCATTACCTTGTTTCAAATTTATGAATCATGACAACAGTACCATCTTCAGGTCTTGAAAATGTAATGTGTGATACTAAGCAAAAGACATTGCTATTTCAATCCCATTTTATTTTAAATATCGTGAGGAGCACTGATTAATATCATGAATACATAGCATTACTTTGCTCAATGTTGAGTATTGAGAAAAACTGGTTTATACCCACTCTTACGTATGAACAGGCTTCACAAAAATCACCATCACCAAAAAACGTAAATGGAGTAAGTTGGCTACCGGAATTTATACTACTACCTCAGAACTCTGCCAATGCATAACACCACTTCCATTGCTATTTTCCACAAGTTGCTCTTTGCTTACAGGTTCACAAACTTGACAATGCCAACTTCCACTTGGAACTTTACGTAATCCTACACAATAGATGTGGTACCTGAAAGCAGAAATGAAATCAAATATTATGTTGACAAAATTTTATGGCCAAGTGTTCCAAGATTGCTTTCCAGAATAATAGAAACCAAATATATTTTTTAAACAATATAAAATTTTCTAAATCTATATCATACCCTAAAAACAATTAAATGACATGCGGAACTGCCCATATGGGCATGTGGGTGTAAATACACTGGCCTGAAACCATATAAAATGACACAAGTTACAAAATTGCTTGAGTAAGTGATGATTAGAGGAGGCATGTGCAGCACAAATGTCAGGGAGTTTAACTTTAGCTTTGCTTTGAACTAAGTATTAAGCCAGGGAAAAGTGAATGTTTGAATCTATAATTTTAGAGATGTTACTCCTACTGTATTCACATGAAGCTAAGACAAGTCCGATTCTAAAATAATAAATAAAATAATATCCCTTTTTTGTGGAACCCCAATAATCGAAAAAAAAATTGAATTCAATTGCAGTATGCAATGAAATGAAATGAATGCAATGAACTGAAATGCAATGAAATGAAAAAACTATTTATTAACATTTTTGTGCACATGCATACACAAAACAGCAAAAGATAAGCTAAATTAAAATATATAAGGATGCATTTACAGATTCTTAATAGATTGGAAAACATTGGAAAAAACAATGCAAATTCAAAATAAAATGTTTTTAATGAAAATGATTTTATTGAATGACTTCAATTATGTGTTCAAAATAATTTTTTAAATGGCAAAAAAATATGGCAACAACAATTCAAAAGAAAGCAAACTTCAACCTCACACAATGGGATCTTATCACATTTAAAAAATAATAATTTTCATACAATTCATTGTCACTCAAAATTTACACAAGATTCCTCATCACTAATCTCCTATTGAGATAACCACATATTTGATGGCCTGCGATCAGAATAACTTGAGTTTGTGATGGCGTAGATTTTCATCAGCTTGGATTTTGTGATTCCATCATGAGATGATTAATGGCCGTATAAAATAATTTTGCTTATATTTTTGAAAATACAATCTTATTTTTGGATGTCAAAGAAAAGAAGAAAGGATTGTCTTAGATTTCTGCGAATACTGCATTTTATCCTGGTGGCCACAACTGTTCATATTGGGTGATTTTAATTATTTCCTCAAAAGTTAACTATAGTATTCTGCAACATTCTATAAACCTTAGGTTGGCTTGCTGTCTTTATGACTCTAGGAGCTATCATCTTAGTTTCTTTAAAAACCTTGAAGGGGTTCATTTTTTATCATAAAGATTTTATTTCAGGGTGGACTATAGATTGCATTCAGGTTTCTGGGAAATTAACAAATGTGGTAACTTGAGGACTTAAGGGCAAAAAAATATGCTTTTAGCAGGATATACCTTTTTGGTTACACTAATGTAACAGCCATCTTTGTGAATTCTCCCATTTGAACACCATGGATCTTTTTAGTTGTAAAACATACAGAAATTAGGTAAGGAATGGTGAGTGTGAGTTTTAATGAAAGATTAATAAAAGTGATAGGAATTTTTTTCGTTAATTGAAAACATCTTAGACATTAAGAAAATAATTCTGCAATTTAAACTGAACTAGTAAGATTACTCTTTCATTGAGAAGCTTTGTTTATGTTAAATGCATTGAAATACATTGCATTAATGATAAACATTAAGAATATTAAAAATATTTAATACTCAATCTGGGTTAGCCTTGTAATAAATGAGACTCATGACATGAGGATATATGTTTTGTCAACTCTGGTGGTTCAGCATTTGGGAAACATAAAGATAGGCTATCTTATTGAGATCACAGGGGCAAGCATGCCAACAGAAGCCCTAAGATGAATAAATAACATAGCCCAATGATAATTTCAAATTTATTAAATGAGACCCTGCATCTGGACATGATGCATATTTGCTAAAGATAGCCTCTTCTCGCTAGAACACGAGTAAACTTAGTAAGATCTTAATTAGTGCTTACTCAATACTATAGGAAATAATGAGGATAATAGATTCTAATGTCAATTTGGAATGGATTTAAAGAAAATAGAGTAAAAGTCCAAAAGAGAAAAATAATACATAAAAACAGGACAGATGATCTAAATCATTATGGTTTCTATTAGCTCAAATTGGAATGAACCCAAATTTTCTATTTTTCAAGCACATAGTGTCCGACTTCCACAACTCCATTCTAGAATATGAAAAAAACTACATATTGAGTCTGCCAAGGAGTTACAAATTTGATGGCATAGTATTTCAATTGGTTTTGAATTCATGCTCATGCACAATACCTACTGGTTTGACTACCAAAAAAATAAAAAAATGGAATGAAGCAGATGGTATAATAGTAGCAAAATATCATGCATCTCATCAGTTTTACACGTTATGTAATGGTTGTGCTTCAAAAAAATCAATACTTATTTTAACCCATTCAAAAATAACCTTCAATGTATTCCATGAAAAACCAACATGACTGAATCAAAATGACAACTATACATATATCTAAGCAATTTATTTTGCACAACATATATTCAGGTCTAAGGAAATTTCACAATGGTGAAAATATGCACACACAGCTCACTGCGCATAATGTAAGCATAAATGGCCACACATTCCTAGTTGAATGGTTAAACTAAATCCAATACATCAAATATAAAACACTTGAATAGCACCAAAAAGCACAACCTAAATTTTTCCATAGCAAATCAATAACCTTAACACAGTAGGTATATATTAAGATCAGCAAAAACTTACTCAATGCTCAAAGTAAAAGGAGCCACAAATGCCCAAAAACAACTTTCTCAAAGCACTTCAGGCACTCACAATTAAAGGTTTAGCAATTAAAAATTGGTAGGCATTCCTCAAAATTGCTTTTGTGCAGACTGCTTTAGAGTTCCCTACTTTGAATATGAAATAGTCATGAATTGAACCTGAAAGATTGTGCACATTTACGCTATCAACATGGAATACCCTGAGGGAATAGTAGTTTTGTTAAAATTATCACTTTTCCATTCACCCATGCAAGAAAAGCATGCTTATAAAAACCATCAATTTCAACTGGAAGAAAAGCACAAAACTGCAATATCTATACATTTTACAGAATTGTACATAAATAAAAACCAAAAATCACCAACCCAAGGTATAACCTAAATCCAAGACCAGAAGAATAAGCAAAAGCAAATTCAATGTTAAAATTTACAACCATCACTTGGGTGTTAGTTTACATGAAGAGGTTAAACATGATTAACAAAGATATTTAAATACAGATTTAAGCCAAAACTCACACAAATACAACTTGTCTGTACCATATTTGCTGCTTTCTATGCTAATTGAATGTATGAGAAACAACTACAAGGCAACTAATACTATGAATAAAGAGAATGAGTGAGTGAGAGACTGAGGGAGAGAGTGCCAACAATCCAAGGATCTTACCCCCTATCACACATGTCACAGAATAGCATCTTGTCTTCATCAGCAGGATCCTTGCATTCAATGCAAGTCTTGCAGTCTGTGCACTGCCAGTCATAAGACTTGATATGCGGAACCATGTCAAGAGTCAGGTCCAAGCAGCTAGGATGACCTGTTTAGAAAATACACTCACTTTCTATGCCACATTTGACCCCAAGCAGGGGTTATTTGTAATCACAGCTGCAACTAACTGAGCCAATATTTATCCATAGCAAGAAATATTAAAGTCCACAATTTCCAAACATATCAAGCACCCAAATGGAGACTAAACCTAAACTTTGGCCATCTACCTTGTTTCCATCATATCAAAAGGCATTTCTAAAATTAACATGTACAAATATTAATCACTTGACCAAGCCTCTGAACAGCCAACTTATTTTATCACAAAAATTGGGAGCTAATAAAAGGTGGTTTAACATTTTTTTTGCACTAACAGAACAAAAAGAGATTAATTGAGCTAAAAGCAATGAAATTTAAAATTTATATCCATGCACATATAAGGTACATAAACCTCTAATCTACAGCTGGGAAATAATTTCTCCACAGCAAAGAATAATACATAAAATTTTTGCCGAGTTGTGATCGCCATGGATTAAAAATGATTGACTCCATGATGACTTGCTCAGAAACTAGGTACTCACATAATTCTACACAAGTTACAAATGTAAAAAAACACTCTATACACTAAGTCTCTGATATATCCTGATCAGCATTCCACATTTTGAAAATACTGATCATTTATTTAAAAAATAAGAATAAATCGACAAAATGAAAATGTTATAGGTATGCATTTTGGTCCAATAAATGTTTTCAATACACAATGAGAGAATTAAGCTGGGTATTCACTCATGTAGGAGGTGCCGAGGTCATTAATCAAGCAGAGAAAAGATTGCACACAGCACCACACAGAATCCTCAAATACATTCTCCTGACTAGTCAAAAACCTTCACGCAGCACTTCCTGCATAATAAAAAACCCAGCCCTAAGTGTTGGAATTTTGGTTTATCACAAGAGCACATTTCTTGGCACTCCTCAGTAATAATGCCACTACCAATTCTACAATTTGGGCAAACAATGTTGAAGATATTTTGTACATCATGGAAACTTATTCACTAATGATCACAATGTTTTTCTCAATGTTTTTTCTTTATCATGGCATGGTGACTCTGTATTTGAGTATGGTAGTTGGAGTGCGTCCTCTTTTGTTATGACAAATGAGAATGAGCCATACCGATAAGTTTGAATAATATTTTTTATTTTCTACCCTGAATTGCATATCATAGGAGCCATTTTAATGCATGAGCAAATCCATTTTCCAGGGAGTACAGAGATAACTGATTGGTAAACGTTATAAATGAAATGAACAAAATGAATTTTAGTTCCTCTAAAGTAATTTCCATTATCAAGATACTTCAACAGCTTTTCATTGATTTAATAAGAACAATAGCATGATATTTGACCAAAATCTGCAACTAAATCATACTAGAAGTATATTTTGATGATTGAATAAAAAACTCTGTACATTTCACAAAACATTTAGTACAGTATGACTTCTTTCATCATACAGGTGATATCCATGTTCATATTCTTCTTTAGAATATGGAAGGTATTTACACTATATATATTATAAATAATATATTACACTATATTATAAAGACACTAACACTCGAGAGAAGAGGGAATCACTACGTGATAAAATAGGTTATAATATATTTGTCATAAAATCCGCTAAAGTTTTTTTATTCTATCCTCAAGATGAATTTCACAGGGTTGAAACCTGAGAACATGATTTGAGATATCCTTTTTATTAATTGAAGCTAAAAAATATCTTTTAAGAGAATACAACCAATAAATGTAAATAAAGGTTTTGAATTTATTTTACAACGCTGTTAAATGTTTTTAATTTATTTTACATCTGTGCCTTACAAGACCGAGATGTTTGGGACTTAAGTTATTGAAAAGTGTTTTAATCAATTAAAGAGGTTTCCAAAAACATGCTTAACAACTTAATATTTTTTTAATGCTCAATAATATACTTTTCATAAAAAGAGAAAAGTACATTTTCATCAATGCCAGGAGGAGGACACAATTACTTGGGATTCCATACTCAGTGAACTACCTACTTTTCAAGAATGGCTCAGAATAAGGATTTGTTCAATTATGTCCATTAGTGATTTGTCACAATTTACCCTTCAGAGAGTGAGAGAGCAGTAAGGCCGGAAAACATTAACTTTTTTTGCCTCAGATGAAATAAAAATTCAACTACCAAAGGATGAAGAGGCAAAAGTGTGTGTGGAAGTTACTATTTTCTTTAATTATTTTACATGCTGATTGACATGCAAGAACAGGGTGATTCAGTGCTTCCCGAGGACCCTATATTAAAACTGAATGAAGGAATAGTACATGACACAACAGAAAGTTTGTAAACATAGTATCACAGCATGAAACTCCAAATATCATATACATTTATCTTTAATGCTAGGCTACCCAATCTTTACACTAGTACTTCATATGGAACTGATACACAGCGTACTCTGGCATACATGTATCTAGCTTAAAAAATAACTGTACATGCCTGAAATAGAAATTTTCCACTTCTTTCATTAGCCACAAAAATAACCGGAATAATTAATTGGACTCCTGAACAACAATATAATACAGACTGGTTACTATTAGACAAAGGCCCTTTGCCCATGCTGCAAGCATAACCATTAGGGCTCAAAGGTGTTGCAATAGCAACCAGAAACATGAAGTAAGGGATTTCCCACATTCATTCGCAGTATCAGTTATTCCCAAACCATTCATAATGCATGCATTTATTATATTCTTCCCCACTGAGCATGGTGAGCACAAAGATGTCTGTCCTCTTTGACACATAGAAGGCAACTGTTTCCTTCCAATGATTAAAATAGGCCTTTACATTAATTATTTCATTTCACTCCAATGAACACTACATTAACGTAGTAAGCAGCCCAACAGTTAAGTAGGCAATAAGGGGAATACTACTTCATCCTTATATACTTTTACTTAATATCAAAACACTTACCATGAATTTCAAGCTGAGAGAGTAATTTTAGGGAGGCAAACCCCAAAGCAGTGAATGTACATAGTTTTACATTATTTCAGTGATGGCTTGTCTATCCATGTCATACAATACAAAACCTAAGCAGAATTAAGATATGATGTAAAATTTTGCTACAGTGAGATATTGGCAGAAATATAACGTATTATCATGATCAGGTGTGCACCCGAAATACCTACATATACATACTGTAAAGCGATTGCACAGTGAATTACATTCTTACATGTATATACCTCGATCTACCCATTTGATTTTTCCGACTTGAAAACGTGAATATGTTGGTAAAATCCATATTCTGGGGAGATCTTCAATTTGTGCACAAATCCCATATAAACCATGTTCTCAGCATTAAATTTCGATATGATTTGAAAATCACTTCCTATGATCACCCCTGAGCTAATGGTGCTCACATCTTTACTATTTAAAAACAATATAGAAGAGGTACAAAGAAAATATACAAAATAAAGAGGAAAAGCAAGAAAAGGTATGGGAAAGTGAAAGGTTAGATAACCCATGGTGACAACTAGCGATTAACAATCCAATGACTGGGTGTCAAATTTTTTGGAGCAATCATTTATATCATTCAAAAAATGAAGTGAGTGCAAGAGAAGACATCTCTTAAAGGTTCGGTGGCAACTGGAAGAATGGGAAATATGAATTTTAAGATGGAAAAAATTGCACCACTTCCAAAAATGTACCTTCCATGTAAGCCAACTGACTCTCAGGTTGACTGAACCCACACAAATTTTGGGTGCCTATACAACCAACCTTGATGTGGTAATGAACAGAAAGTACCGTATTTGATGGAATATAAGATGCATCTTTTTTTCCAAAATTATGGCAAGAAAAATCACCTCAGGTCTTATATGTGAATGTTCGGCCTTCCACAGGCTAACGTTCACTGCTAAATGCTATTTTTACCTCAGATGGTCAGTACTACCTATTCTGACTTCATTGTGTCTATATCAATTACATTTACTTATATATAATAATAATAATTAAAAGAAACTATAAATAAAATTGTTACAGTGAAGATTGAACTCTTAAAAAAACACTTTTTCCTGATTGTGCCCTAATGAAATGGGAGTGCATCTTATATGCCATCAAAAATGGTAAGTTCAGTCACTCGAGTCAAAACTGAGCTTGAAGGAACATTTTATGGTAGATTTTTATTATTATTATTATTGGTAATCTACCGGTTAAGATAGGTTACTGATGAAAACACTCCTAAAGAAACCCTCTCTTCATTTCAGCATACTTCCTGCGGTAGAGTTTTATAATGAAAAATTCCTGCACATTTCCTGTATTTTTTAGGGCATCAAAGGGCCTATGACTACTTGAATGCTAACATTACCATTTCAGTTTGAACACAAAAGAGAATTAAACTGACCCATTAACTAAAACTTATAACAGTAAATGAAATGGTCAAAATAACAGAGAGGTAGAGGAAGGGATAAAATGTGTAAGTTTAATCGATATTTTTCCTATGACCATTTTAGTTGCAAATATGATTTTCTGAAAAATTGAGAATGAGAAAAACAAAAATACACAAAAAACACAGGAAAATCACAGAATAAGAAATAATAATAAAATATTACAGATATTAATGCAAATCTCTAATTACGTTCCAAACAGGGAAGAACTATTTGTTTCAAATGTGTATGGAAGAAGTTACCTAGACTTTTTTTTTAATACATATAAATTCAACCATTTTCAGCATGGGGTGGTGGGGCAGTATTTTATAGAATGAAAATAACCACAGTTTGTACTATCCACTATTTTATACTAGAATATACAGCTTACATTTTAACACCTATGAATCATCATCAAGGGACATCAAGTGTCTAATAATTATGCCAAGGCACTGAAATGCATGTTGTTAGTATAATAGTAGGCAGTACAAACTGTGGTTTCTTCATTTTATTTTAAAATTATGTAACTGACAAAAGCAAAAATCAATATTAACATTCACGATTGCATGCACTTGGAAAAAATACCAACCTGAGTTTGAGAAATATTTAAAATGTAAAAGATTAATGGTCACATAACATTTTGAAAAACCACAAAAACCCACATTTTTAATGCACCTTATCAAATATTGATGCTTAAATTTTTTATGGATCTTAGAAGCTGATACAATACTGTAAGAAAGATAAGTAGGCATAATACCTCAGACTTTCTTTTCTGAATATCAGACAAAATGAGCAAGAATTGCAAATAGCGTGTAATAATACACACTTAACATAACACAACCAAGATTTCAATTAATTTGTTTTTGATCATAAAATCCTATGCCTTTGTTTTTGAGTGGAATAATTCAATGACAGTACAAAAAAAGGAGTAAGAAAGATTTCTTTAAAATGGAGCACATGATCGTCAAGGAAATTAAGAGTACCTAATTAACTTAGACTTTAAAATAACATAAACGTACTGCCACCTGTTTGTATATTGTTTTTTCAAGATATCAAAACACAAAAAAGCACTTTGTTTATTGACTTCCCTTGATTTAGGGGATGGTGGTTCTGAATAGATCTTCAATAGGTTTATGCAAAGAAAACCATTTACCATCACTACCACCACATACTTCTTCGGGGATTAAATTTAAAACAACCTAACATCAATTAATAAATTGTGTAAGCTTGATTTGTAGATCAAATACACAAAGACAAAATTTAGAGAAAATCGACATCATATTTCTACCAATCTCACCGCTAGAATCACACTGGGCACACTGAATCAAAGGTTCTGGACGACCTAGTTTGTTCCGGCTGCGATCACCACCACATACTTTACACGCTGGTCCAACAGTTGAATTGGAAACCCCACTCTTATTTACTGCCCCATCTCCTACTGCAGGAGCATTCTCTGTCTCAAGATCAGCTGTAGAGCAGGTTTCCTCAGTGTCCTGAGTTGCTTCACTAGAGGAACTGCTGCATGATGTAATTGAAAAGAAAAATCATAGTAAAGACACAGTGTTTCTATACATTGTATTTATAGCATAAAGACTTAATGGAAATAGCTCCAGTACAGAGCTGTAGGGCTGCTACAATCTTTGATTGAAAACAGATGACGATGACAAGTGTTTACAAAAGAACCATTCATTGGCCCTATTATTTTCACGTTGAAGAAGATGGCCACGTGAAGTCCTTACCATGCTTACTCTCATTATTGTAACATATTTTCTGAAATTGGATGTGGTTTACTTTTTATACATTAAATTTAAATAGTCCACGATATTATTCTTCACTGAAGGATGCATGCCACAGCATTTTCTTGTTGTTTGACAACTGAATTTTTGTTCAGCAAGCATGGGAAACAAAAACAGAGGCGAGGAAGCTTCAAGGGCTCCTTTGAACATGATATTAGCATGAGAGATTCTACATTTCTTAAACCATCACAATATTGGAAACATTGATTATGAAATAATAGAGCAGAAAATTAAAGAATACTGCATTTTATCAATTGTAGGAAGATATCAGCAATATTTTGATTCACAATCATTATTTATCCTGGGAGAATATATAACTAAATCACTAAATAATACAATATATAACTATGCCACATCAAATTATGCAAAAAAAATTAATTTCTCATGAGTTTATATAGTTATGTATAATGTGTTAAGTATTTCACACAATTGCAGAGAAAGTAAATTTATTAATGTTGTGAATTTAAAAGAATAGTCTCAATTAACCATCAACTTTAATCAGTGGTTTGAGCATACCAACACCGGTAATTCCTCAGTTCAGTGTTCAGTAGAGATAGCTGAGTCATGCTAATGTGACCTAAACCCAGGAAAAATTATTAAGTAAAATTCATGGTCCCACAGATTTTGGAGAATTAAAACTTACAAGCCTGCCCTAACGATCCAAAAGGAAACTTGAGGCGAGCACAATTCAGTGAGAGGGGAGAGAGACTCCCATTTGAGTTTCCTCAAGGGGTGGAGAAGGAGGTGGGGAAGATCCAAATCACAGGATGGGGAGATCAGATATGAAAGAAATTTTTGTGGCACAACACTCACTCAGAGCACAAAACTGATCAATGGTTTCCCAAATTACGGCATTAACCCTTGCAAGCAACAGCAAAAAAAGCATTGATTGTGTGAAATAGATGAAGGACTGGAATTTACAATGAATTCCTGGAAGCTTCTCAATTCCACCTTTAAGCTTTGCTAAGTCCAACCAAATATCATGAAAATATGCACCAGTATGTGTGTGTGAGTATATACACCATGCTCATTATAAGAAGTGATTATTTTTCTATGTGTACACGAAAACAATAATATCATTACTTCAAACAAAAATGCTTTTATTGGGGATTTGATTTTATGCCTGTTAAGGAGCTAGATATTCATAAAAATTCTGATAGTTTGGATTTTATCATCTGCAAGAACAACTGATCTAGTGTTCAATATGAAAATACAGATATTTATGTACTGGCATACACCACAAAATAACTGTTGAATTGTTTTCATATTGTTTTCAAAGATCAATTTTAGGGAAATGCAAGTTTTACTTCTTTCAGGGGGAAAAATGGTTCTAGTCCCATGAAACTTATCCTTGTTTTCTCCGAAAAAATGTGGAATGCATAGAATGAGTGGTTTTTGGGCAGTTCAGGGTTTGTTTAGTTGAAATTACACTGAAACATTTGTTTTAATCACCTCTTCATTTAAAAATTTTTGTAATTATTCAAATACCAGAAAATGACTGACAATGTTGAAGTATTGGATGAACAGGTACTAACCTAGAGTCATCAGATGAACTGCTGTCTTCAGATTCTGACTGACTCCCATCCGATAGATGTTCTTCCATTTCATTAGGTCTCATTGGGCCATAAAGCACTGTATTTAAGGGGTAGTACCTCAATTCAGTTGGTGTGTACCTGCAAAAAGTGAATTTTTTACCTCATCTCATCACTGTTAATGGTAGAAAATGCATTATCCTTGAAAATACAATATGATATATAATAATAGGGGAAATATGCTTAAGTGAAATTACTTCATTAATTACCTTAAATAAAAAAAGTATTTCTAAAAGGCTTATCAGATACATAATTTCATGCCTACAAACTGCATTAACAATAAAAATAACGCTAAATATGTACCAAATATAATCCAATTACATAAGTCAACTTGTGCATCTTTTCTTTTAAAGCATAAAAAATAATTATTGTGGCATTTGGTAAAAGAATTATAGATTAGGTAAGCAAAATGAGCAAAAATATTGCTCAAGAATTATTGCAAAATGCTCAATAAACTGATTTTTCCATCTGGATTAAATTCATAGAACTTACCTTTTATAATAATCTGTGTACTGGCCAGGGATAAGAGAGATAGGGTAGTGGCCAATTCTGGGCTTCTCTCGTGCCATTAGACGGGCCTTGGACTGGGGATAATGTATCGTGAAACTCTGGAGATCAAAACAACACCCACGCTCCTCCTTTCTTTCCTTGTTGAAACTGGAATTCCAACTTGCAGCTGATTTCATCGCTCTTCTCTTATAATCAGACTGCTTATTTTTTTCCCCAGTTATTGCTACTGAAAACAATGATGCACCGGTGAGAATAAGTGAATCAGGCTGAATAATTAGCTTGATTCTTAGAAACAAAAAATTTTTTTTCAGCTTTTTCCCTGAAATTGAAAATTTTCCCAGCAAATGGACTTTCCAAACAAAAAATCCCTGGACTTTTCCAGATTTGACTAAAAAATTCCCAGACTTTAGATTGGGTTAGAACTGCAGCACCTTTGGGTACTATGGTGCCTCCTGGGTATGCTGCCCACTCAAAAGTGAAATGACTATGGAAAATAGAATTTTTTAAATGAGATGTAGAATGGCAAATTCGGAAAACTAAAAATAACTACTCATTCCCTTTACCCTCCATTGGACAACATTTAAAATGAAAACCTATTACCCTCACACGCGAGCCTGAATATTTCAAACCAACCACAGTAGCCAACATGAAGGTTGGTTTGATAGGTGAGGAAAAAATGGGAGTCTATTAAAATGTATTCTCCTGGCATGGAGGATGGATGGAGGCTAAAGGGTAATTGAATTTTTCCTCTGATTAATGGATGTAAGTATGTACATGCATATCCCCTTTTTTTCAATTCACATAAAATATTTTATGAAACATTTTCACTAATATCCAAAAAATAATTCTACAAACAACCAAAGAAAAATATTTGATTCTGAATTCAACATTGAAAATTCAAAACATAAATATTTTACATAGTCACCTTTTTGTCGACTTTGAATTTCTTTGGCCTGGCGCTCTCTGGTAACACGTCTGTATTCTTCATATTTCTCTTGAAAGTCAGCAAACATTACATCAAGGACTTCTGAGCTGTTCAGGGCTGTAAGTCCTGTAAGCATTTTACATGCAACTCAATCAATTAAAAATCAGGTCTACTGGTCCATGGGTTGCATTAAAAATATTTACAATAAAATCCTCTCTTTCGAAATTCAGGTTTTAGGGAAATCCCATTTTTACAGACAAATGAGTACTGTTTGACTCCTCTTTAGAAAATTATTCACTAACTATGCTGAAGGACTAGAAGTAAATTTCATAATGATGGCAATCAATCAAATGATTTACCACTCACTTATCTTAAATCTCAATCAAAGTGAAGACTGATTAGATAGGAGAGAGTAGGGTAGACACGAATAGACTGTGAATTGCACATATTAGGGTTAGGAGACCTGCTTCTTTTCCTACAATAACTGATTTCTACAGAAACTCCATTTATATCATTGTATCAATAAAAAACTGATTGATATCCCTATTGTGAGAATGGTGTGGTACATACAACAGTATCCTGACTAACGAGGTAGTCCTTTCTGAAGGGATACTAGCTTGTTGAGAATAGTAGAAGCAGCATTAATAATCTCTGCTTTTTCTTTATGGGATGCTCACAAAAATGTGCCATAAACATTAGCAGGAAATGCTCTATATGGCATATGCACTGCTGGCACAGGCAATGCTGTATGCGGCATAGTTTGGTAACCAGCATATCCTACCATTCATTACTTTCAATGCCATTGAAAAGGCTCAAACAATCAAATCCATGATGGGTAGCAGAGATTGTATAAGACTGGCTCATCAAGAAACAGACGTAGGAACCTGGACTATTGGAACTTGGAATGTAAGAGATGTGCACGGAAAAGAACAAGTTGGTGAATGATATGATTGTGAGACAAATGGATGCCTTGAGTGTACATGAAACTAAGCACAACCAGTGTAATTCTGATCAAATTAATGGTCAGGAGATAATAATACCATACATGACAAAGTGCAGGCTTGATTCTGAATAAGAGGGGTAAGATGCATGTAAGAAAAATGCTAGCTAAGCTATTGTTCCTTAAGCTAAGTATTCTAAGAGTAGGGATTGTAGCTTGTTGTGCACCAGTGGAAAGTATGGATGAAAGCATGTACATGACAAAAGGGGTGATTCTAAGAGCATTATTGATTATGTTATATCAGAAATTCACAGTAATCAACTCGAGGTTGGTTTGGTAGGTGAGGGTAGAGCTCACCCAGTACTAAGCCCTATACGGCGTGTGAAATTCACAC
>LYUA01000096.1:106632-118711 GCA_002093875.1 Calopteryx splendens
AAATTAATGCGTAAACAATATTTTTTCCTAACTTCATGGCATGGGCTTGGTTTTTTTCGCACAGTCTACCTGCAAGGGGCTGGCAGCAAAAGGGTTAAGAACGCAGACTATTTTCTTTAGCATGTTCCGAAATTCAATTGGAAATTGCTGCTTTTGGGCTAGACTTTATGAAATTTCAAAATACTTAATAGATATTTCAAAATACTTAATAGATATTGCAAAATATGACTGGTTTCATTACGTATGTGGAATCATAAGGGATGGGCATTTGGGAAAAAACCAGTGGTGTCGTAAATAAATAATTTTTTCATCTGCAGTTTTTTAAACAAGAAATCATACTTGTATGTCATGTAATTTTGAATGTAATACAACCATGCCACACTTAACAGTAACTCACTCAATACCAATTCATTACATATAATGGCAATTCCAAATTTCCTCCAATATTCATTGAACAACATTCTTGTTTCAGTATAAAAAATCAGAGCAAGTTAATCCCTTAAGTGACTTGTTATAATTTTATAAGATGTCACCTCATCAATTTTTCAGATAAATCAAAGCATTAAAAAAAATATAATCAGAACATTTATCAAGCTGGAATAAATATGAAAGGACACATCTCCAGCCCAACATTTTTAGTGGGCTATATGCAAGGTTTCATATTTGAATGTAACTGTTCCATGTGTAGATGAATTTTTGTTACTATGTTCTCTGGTGTTTTGTACCTACATTGTATGTTGGAGATGTTGTAACAAAAATGCATGCTTAATTCACCCATGGTTGCTTCAAATGGAAGGGCTATCAATAGGTTAAAGACATATTGAGGGTTCAAGCTTTCTTTTTACTTAATTCCTTATGATAATATTGTACACATCATGGCAGTGCATTTTTGTCCATGCAAAATAGTGGTAAGTCTTCAGATCTTATTAATATTGTTTTGGTAAACCAAAATAAGTTTGTGATAAATAGTTGTATGAACAAGATGACATTTTAAACATAAACACGTTCACAGTTCATACTGTGTTTTATCTGCTCCTTTTCTCCATGGTTTACATAATGACACAACAACATTGCCTCTCAAACATGACATAAAAGTCTGGTTGGATATGCATGGAAAAGTTTTCAATGGGAAACAATAGATTAAATGTATTTATTATGTATGAAATTGACTATGTGATTGTCATTAGAACTTTTCTCTTCTGTCAGGTGAGCCCAAACATTACCTTTATTCCGTTCCACTTGAATGCCGGGTGAGGCCTGACTAAGATTTTTTCTCATCCTAAAATTGCTATAATTTGTTTACTTATACATGTGTGATTTATAGTTTTTAGGGTATAAATATTAAGTAACACCATATAATGTAAATAAAAAAATTATAAATGTATCTGTAAATTAATTTTTTTTATATAAGTATCAACAAACTTGCTTTAAAAATAAAAATGGCTGATTTTAATTTGTACAATAAGAGGAAAAGGAAGAAAATTATTTGAGGGGAAAGGATTAAACCATAACTAATGAGATGATGAAATGCATGTATTAAAATCCATATGTGTGTATTAAGTTTTTAGGAACACATTTCTTATTTTACCAAAAGATTAAATGCAAAATGACCCATCATTCAATGATACTTACTTAATTATGCTTTTCCAAGGAGCCAAACCATGTTTAAAAGCGAGGTACGCTGCTACACTTGAATTTACTTCATGGTCATAACTTTCATCTTATTAAGGTTTATATTTATAACTATTGCAATTCATATTTTGACTTAACAGGGGATTATGGAAGGTTTGATGTTAAATTGGAACAAACTTTGAAAATTTACTTGAAAATTCAAGTAGAACAGCATTTGTTATCATTTTGTAGTGTGCTATATATTAGCATTTCCTGTGGTTGAAATTCAAATGGGTTCATTTATCCAAAAGTTTGGAATATAAACTTTATGTATTTATTTAAAAAACAATATTTTGGTGGTGAAGTCATAGTTTTTTTTGTTTTTGAATGCTTTATAAAAATATTCTGGCCATGTACCGTAGAGCATTTTTAGCCCAAATTGAGCTCCCAAACATGCTATTGAAGTTTTTTTATTGCTACTGTTAAGAAACACTCTATGTGTACAAATTTTGAAAATGGTTACATTATTTTATTGATCATTAAAGACAAACAAACTTAATTTTTCCACAATGATTTTGTCTTTTATGGTAAATTTTTCCACTAAGTAATGGCCGATATGACCAGCTTATTTTATTAAGTTTTTAAATGCCAGCTGTTACATTTTGTGTGTGAAAAAAGTCATCAACCAATCTGTAAGCCACCCTTAATAATGCAAAAAAATTGTTTCATGATACAGTAAATCATGAAATAAAATTGTTTTCCTGATTTATTTATCTATCCTGTATAGAATACATGCATTTAATAAGAATTTATCATAAAAATAATTGTAAAATATGTCACTATTTTCAAAATTGTGCGTTTCCCTAATAAGTATATTGGCATACTTAGGACATACAACGTTGTTAAAGCTGGCCTTACACTTGTCTGTTATAGCCTATTAATCAGGGGCATGGCCCTATATCAACCAGTGATCAGTTACAATGCTGGCTAGAAGTTGCATATTTAGTCAACTTTTGGTTCTGGTGGAAGATGGGTACTGATTGGACCAGGACCTCAATCTCAACTCTCTTGGAATAATAATAACAGGCCTGCAAAGAATCTATTTAAAATATTAACTGTAATTCCTCGGATGATTAACTGTAATGATTTCTCAGTTGATGTTCACAAAATTTGACTCAAAAGCTTATCTAAGCTAGCGGTCAGAATTGCCTTGTTATAGAAACTTTTTTTTTTTAAGTAGATATTGCTAGAAAAATCATAAATTATGGATAATTATCTGCATTGAAGTTATGTTTGGAATTAGTATCATCATGTCACGAATGAATTAATTTTATTCTCACTATCCATGTTATTTTTATATTTAACTGTGTGTGCATTTACCTATATATTTTTCAATGATGTATCTAAATGATGGTACCTATATGGAAACTTTTTTCTAACGTTAATTGACATTATTTTTTCACTTGTAGCTCTCCAAAAAGTCTTGATGACTTTGATGTAACCACTCCGCAATTCTCCAGGAAAAGAAAATTTACTAAGAGATAAAGAAATAAAAACCATAAGAAGAATGGGTATAAACTTTAAAAAAATATTTTGGTAATTTTTTTTATGCTTTCTATCAATTTAATTTGTTCCTGTTAAGGTTTTTACGAATTATTGTATATATGTTATCTCTATGGTAATTACTGTCATCAAAATAATTTACATCATCAAATTGTATCAAAAAGATGACTGATTTAACTTCTAAATAAGCTATTTTACTGTGTGATATTTTTACTGTGCATAATGTACCATTAATATCAAAATATGATGTAAACTACCTGAGCAAAAATTTGGTGGGGCATTTTTAGATAGAGTAGATTCAAAATATAGTGTTTATAACTGTAGTTAAGTAATATGAGAAAAACAATCTTAATTTGATGAAAATATTGACTTTTTTAGTACAAATTAAGTGGAAAAATTAGGATTTTATGTAGGAATTTTCAAGTTGTTACTCTTGCTGTGAAAGCATATTAAATGCATGTACTCTATCTTAATAATACTGTCCTCTTATATGATTAGCTATCTTTTTAATTAGCAACAATTAAAGGACCTTTATCATACATATAGTGTGCAAATTGTTGATAAAGGAAAATGTGTCTAAGTATAATAAATGTATGTACCTATCTTAATGATCCATATTACTCTTTAATTATTAACTTTCTCTTTCATAAGAAAAACTTCATGGATTTGTGTCTAGTCCCTATTCAAGAGTTTGAAGAAAGAAGTCATGTACTCAGTATTAACCTTTAGTTTTAATTGTTAATTAAAGAGTGGCCAAACATAGGCTGGGGTAAACTCTGATTTTTCAATGCCCTAAAATAAACAGGTAATATTAGGTAAAACAAACTTAGAATCCATTTCCAGTTATTACTATTTATTTCACAAAGCCCACTTTCAAAATAGCATTGTCATCAAAACCTGACAATGTTATGCTGAAACCAGGTTATGTGAAATAAAAGTTATTCATGGAAGTGGGAACAAAATTTATTTGACCTAATGCATAGTCACAATTTCTTCAAAGTTACAATCAAATCTTTAGATCTTAATGTGGGAATTCTCTCTGTTCTTCAGAAATGTGAGAAAAACCCCTAATAATTTGCAAATTCTCTTTGTTCTTTAGAAACTTGAGAAAAATCCCTAATCTGTAATAACATGGAAAAATTCTGGGGGAAATCACACCGATCAACCCAAAGGTTGGTATGGTTAGCGCTCCCACCTTGAGGCAAGTCCTGCAGTGTGTAAAATCTGCTCATTGGGGCCAAATTCTTTCCCCAATGCTGCTAATAGTGTCGTAGCATGGTTCCCATAAAATCATGTAGCTTGCTGTCAATATCATTTCCATTAATGGCCTTACTGTTTTTGTTTATTTTTATGAATCATTCATTAATTTCCATGAAAATATAAATTTGGTCCCATTATTTATTTTTTTATTGCAAATGACATGCATGTCATGAGATCTCCCATGGGCAATGTTATATGTATGAAATCCTGAAATACATGGAGTCATCAATTTTCATGTTCACAATTCTCAATCCCCTTTTTTGTAACTAACATTTTTTTTTTACATTTCATGTTTGCCCTACAAAACAATTCAGGGCAAACAGTATCTTATTTTACACAATAAATTATAATATACCTACATAGAATTCCAATTATAAAACAAAGTTGTGTACAAAATTGATTTTTTCTCTGAAACAAATCAAGTGCATAACAATTTCATTAAAGGTTTGGCAAAATCTGTTTAATGAATTTGAACTGTAATTAGGCCTTACATTACTTATATAAAGACCATTTTTGGAGATATCCATACATTTATTTCCATAACATCACTTTAGCTTATATAATTTTCAAAGATTAGATAAACATTTTTTATATAGGTAATACTTATAACATTAAAATCTCTTTTGTATTCTCTCTCTAGCATGTATATATTTACATAAGGAGTCCATACAACTTAAGCATATTATAATTTACTTCTAACATAAGAATAATATAGAGTTTTTAATGAAATTTCTGATTTAAAGTATGCAATCATAGAATCAAATGTTAAGCCTAAATCTATAATTTATTGTGTTTGTGTTATCAAGTAATCTTCCAATTTATATCCAAAATTTGCATTATTTTTCTTCCGACAATATGTCACCTGATAATATTTTTCCTGATTGAAATACATAGTCTGTTTTCAATTAACCATTATTTTGGATTATATTATTTTATTGGATTTTTGGATATCAAGAGGATTTGGGTTATTCCAATCTTCTTGATGTTTAAAGCAGTAATTTATTGTTCCTACTTATAAATAAAATAAATGCTAAATATTTTAACATCATCTGCATACAATAAGCACTTTGAGTTGTATATGTAGGTTGGTAAATCATTAATAAAAATTAAGAATAGGAACTTGGAATAAGAATTGGAACTCAAATATTACAAAATACTCATCCGATATGCACTCATAAAAGGTTATTTATTTCTTTCTCTCAGAAAATTACGATATAACTTCTTTAAAGAAGCACCAGAAATACCAATAAAATAAAGTTTTAAAAATTAATATACAGTGGTTCACTGTGTCAAATACTTTCTTGAAATCCAAGAAAATCACATTGGTTTGGGTACTTACTAAATTACAAATAGTATATCTGTTCAATCTAAAACCGTATTGCAACTTGCACATTTGATTTTTTACTAGGAAACATCTGGAAATAATTGACTCATTTTTCAGATAAATATGCTAATTGGCCAATAATATTCTACCTTACATTTTCCCCCTTTCTTGAAAATAGGACGTTTTTGTAATTTTCCATTTACTAGGAAACGTGTCTTTAGAGACATTAACCCTTTTACCGCCACGGACTGTTAAATCGGTCCATGGCAATGAAAGGGTTAAATGGCCAAGGTTCAATCAGTAAATATTGAATAATCTTCCTTATTCGCCAAATGAAAATGATTTTAAGCTAATTTAAAACAATGAGTGTCTTAGTGGTTCCTTTAGGAACCACATGGCCACTGGTGAAAACATTTAATGGTCCCACTATCCAGGTAGCTGGGGGTCTAATGGGACATGACCCTTGAACAACAGGTGGGGGAGTGGTGGTTTTGGTAACAAACTCTTAGTCCATGCTCTCATCTTCAGAGGAGTAAGGAATGAATCCCTTCTAGAGAATTATTGATGCTATACCCTTTTGTTACATCATGAGGTGCTTGCTTCCATTGCTTTTTTGCAACATAATTTATAACAACTTACTATAACTTGAAGAACTTAGCCCATCATCTCATCCTGCACTTTTCGAACTTAGCTGAGATTTCCTCTCCATTTATAAAATTATAAATAATATTTTGGCTATTAATAAAAATAAAATTTCTAAAGAAATCCAATGGTAGATCACATTTTTGATTAGGTTCTTGAAATGTAATGGAAATATAATGAAATGAGATGATGCAGATTTTAAATAAGACCGATAAGAGTGCAGATTTACTGCAAAAACATTATGATGAACTAGAAATAAATAATATTTCATATAGAATAGGCATTGGTGCAATCTCAAAGAAGAAAAACATTTTAAAAAATCCCAAATAATAGGAATAATTATAAAAATGATGCCAGCTTGCACCATTAAGGGTTAAAATTGACAATAAACAAAAAATGCATGTTCACGAATGGATGAGTCTCCTGAATTACTGTTGGAACACTACTGGACTGCTGGAGAGAAAAACTGAGGTTCTGCCGACCCATAGCTCTGTAGTGACCAACTTAGAATCAGAGTATCCATGACGTACTCGTATGTAATCCACTCCAGTGGAATAGCACTCATGACATATATGTATGTCATTTGCACTGAAGACATTAACTGGAGGAGTCCAAAGGCAACACCTAAACTATGTGATGTCTTTGCAAACAAAAAATGCATTTCCATTTATTTGGTTGAGTTTTAGATGATATTTGAGGACATTCATGTTGACTGATAATCTGAAATGGCATTGAATTTCACCAGAAATCCATTAAATTCATTTGAAGTTGAATATAAAATATGTATTTAATTTTATTTCAAATCAAGATTAATGGAATTTGAATACATGAAATCCAACATAATTTTCTGTAAGAACAAAAAAATTAATCTTGTACTGCTTTTGTTAACAATTTTAAAATCTCAAAAGTAGCTATGAAGACTGATGTGAAATTTGACAGCATTTTCAAGGTATAAATGTACCTACTACCTTATAAAATACTTTGCCTTTTTAAAATATATTTTCGTAAGTAATTTGTGTAAAAAAGTGTACCTATGTGATTTAGAATTCACCCTTGAGAGAAAAAGGTGAGAGTGGACAATCATTACACGTGTAATGTTTGTTGCTTTTTTATTTCTAAAATATATCCACATTTTGCAAAATAGGTGTAAATTATCATCATCAGATGAAGATTCTCCACTCAAAAATCCTTGCTAAGTTGCCCCATTTCAAATGACTTTATGTACATCACATAGCATCAAGAAAGAGTAAATTGAAAGTATTCAATAATATTTGTAATGACTATCAACTTTTATTTCTCCAAGCATTGGAAATAACTATCATTCAGTGCTTTGTTGGAAAATTACTACCTGAAGGTATTTTAACAATCAATGGGCACCTTTCCCTGCATTCTTATAGCACATCCACACAGTTGATATTTAACAGAATATGACGTCATTACATTTCAAACCTTAAATTTTAAGGTGCTGAATGACAGAATAGCAATATATTCCAAACAAATTTCTGCTTATGGCCTTCACAGCCCTAGTCAGTTTGATAACTACTTTAGCCCATTGTTTTGAGTTACACTGCCAAGTACCTATATCATGTGCTGTGGCATAGCCAGGGAAAGGAAAAGGGCTGGACTAGGCTATTCATTCCAGAGTGGCCCATTCCACAAAATGTTGGCTGAACAATCCATAAACATTATTATTAACCCTCCCTGAAATTTTTCTCCCACAAAAATATGATGCTCAAATGAGTATCTACTGTTGGTAATTTCATGCTAAAGAGTAATTTAATTTGGTGCTTAAGAAATTGCCAACACAATATTTAAAAAAAAGCCCTTATTGTACTCTTATTATTTAACGTTTCCCAATCCTGATTTGAGTAAAAAAATAAGGTAATAAACAAGTTGTAAATCACCTCGCCACATATGGAGGAAATGTAAGACAAGTAGGGAGGTATTATCAACACAAAAAATGAACTTGTATGTACTGTTACATATAACTAATTTATGAGCTTTTGAACTGAAGAAATAACTTTAAGGTTGTAGTTGATTACAGTCAGCATTAGCTCCCCTTCCCTGAAATTATATTCTGGGTATTCCAACACCTATTAGGTGTGACATTTATATATTCCGACTGATGTGGAGTTCATGTTCTTATTACGTACTTGAACCTTTGTAAATTGCAATTAAAGCCTATACTAGCATATAATTTTTATTTTGAAACGGTTCTTAAGGTCATACCTGGACAAAAAGAGAAAGGGACTCGAGGTATTTATCATATCATGGGAGGTGGGTGCTTATGCTTCAAATGAATGGCATCAGTCACATATCACCACTGATTAAAATCAAGTCAGATGGAGATAGAAAATAAATTAAATTACTAGTGCTATCAGGATAAGAAATATTCTTTATCCTTGTAATTGAAGCATCACAATCACACTAAGGGACGAACATTATACAGCTCTGCTAAATAGTTTTTTATTTCGGCTAGCTGAGTTAATTCAGTTGAATTATATAACCTACAATTTGTTTTACGTGGTCCACCTTGACTTTTTGATTACATAATGGTTGGGTAAGAACATTTGTACAAGCAGCATAGGTTCAACTTTAAGATATGAATATTTTCCTTAAGATTCATTACTTCTGCTGTACTTATAAGTTACCACATAATAATTAAAAAGTAAAGACATTTAAAAAATTTTATTAAAAATTATATCATTTGCAAGGCATTCACTTCCAAGTATATAAAATGAAACCTAAATTTAACATAGTTCTGAAATAAAATACTAGACCAGCAGCTAAAAGGAATGTTTGCATTCAAATCCCAGGAGTGAGATCTTACAAAACTTTTGTATACAGCATACATGGCCTCATTTAGCTGGCAGGGTTGGAGTATCCCTTCCCAGCAGGTGGTGGTGTAAGACAATATGAAACTAGATGGTATCTTTTACATAAAAAAGTATAAAATTGTCACCTGTATAAAGTTCTTTTTCACAGACCACAAAAGTGAAATATGACTAAATATTCAAGCAAAATAACTTGCTCACATTTAACATTATTGTAAACAGTCCTACAACAGTAGGAAGAAAATAATGGGCAACTATTTACAATGATCATTCCATTGGTAGGTCATTCCAAATAATTGGTGTTTTCCCTTGTTCTTTCAACAATTCATTGGCACGAGAAAAATGTCTGCAACCAAAAAACCCTCTACTGGCTGACAATGGAGACGGGTGCACAGTCTTGAGAATGTGATGTTTCTTCTGAAATGAGAGAAGATAAAAATTATTGTATGGTAGTGACGGACTCTGGTTTCAATTCATTAATACATCTTTGTCCACCCATTGCTGTTGAAACATAGAACTCTAAATAATAATTCCCTAGAGACAATTTACCTACCTGTAATCAAGGATTATCTGCTAGACCTAATGCCAAAGGCTAATGGAAGATATCTGATGCATGTTTAAAACTCTGCCATGTTTGTAGAATTAGATATTCCTTCAGGACTTATCAGAATACATTTATGTGGCTTAAAAATTTAAATAATACCCAGTAATCACCATTAAGCTTCAGAATGTACTACATTACTTTTTTATTTCAGGCCAAGATGAATTGTTAAGCCTTTATCGTATGTGCATAAAATGCATATTAAGATGATGCCAACATTTAAAAAAATACATGTGGTGTTACAAGACAAGCCATATTTTAAGTTCACCAAGCAAGTTTTCAGTTTAGGAATTTTTGTAAATTCAAATACACATTGCCTATGATTCATGTTACTTATGTTTAACACATATCCCATTGTATCCCCATGAAGGAACCAAGAGAATACATCTTCAAATGAACTTATCATTTGGTGTTTTAAATTGATTAAGAAAAGATATACTCTACATAAATTGGAAATTTTTCTTCCCTTACCCCATAATATCTGTAAGGCACATATAAACAATTTTTTTCACATTGGGGATAAAATTACCTCAAAAAAGATGATTGATAGCTACCTACAGACTGACTTTTATTATGTGGAAATCACAGCCTTTTAAGCAGAGTCAACAGTAAAAATAATACAAAAATTCAAGTATTCCTTAGGACAAATTCTCAACTTTTAGAAAACAAAGATGGAATTTTATCTTGTAAACACGCAACAATTTCACTTATATGATGGATATATGGAAATACATACCATCACTTAAATTTAACTGAAAAGTTATTCTATTGCCTTCATTTAGTAACCTAATATGCACAGCTGAACTAGAAACTACTATGCAACAGTTCCAATAGGTACTTACATGGCACTGATCTACCCTATACAATTATCCTTCGCATTACATACTATACAGTAAATTGGTTCTAAGAAGTATAAATTGAAATCACATTCTTTGAGCTGGCAATACTAACTGATATCAAATGTTCTAATAAAGTGTAAATATACTGAAAATCCCACCCACTCTTGGACTTCCTAACATAATATGCATTACTAATTGATCCACTTCCATTGGTCATGCAAAGCTGAAGTAGGGGTAGAGTTAGATAAGATATAATGGGGGGCATCCGCATAAGGAAAATTTTAAAACCATGAGCAGAGGATGTTTAACAAATTTAATGCAATTACATACTAATGAAAAAGTCAACCAAAGCACAAACAAACAGCCCTGTATAACTGTTTTGTCCCTGAAAATTAAGAAGCACATTTAAGGTCTTTTGGTAAGCCAGGAGTAAACAAATATGAAATAATACACTCACTTTGTCCACAAATGCACTTTTCTTTTCAGCATATGCTCCCCACAGAAGAAAAACAAGCCCTGAGCACTTCTCATTCAAGGCTTTTATAACAGAGTCAGTTAAGTTTTCCCAGCCATGATCCTTATGAGAATTTGCTGAGCTTGCACGTACAGTAAGGCAGGCATTGAGAAGCAGGACACCTGATAATAGAAATTTAAACAATAAGTTAAAATACCTTTATTAACTACATAAAGACACAAATTCAACACTTAGTTCCTTCTGGAGTTGTTAAACGACTTTTTCTTTCAAATATGACATTTCCAATAACTCAAATACGCTTTATTTAACTTATAAATGTCATTAAATTTTATATTTAGCTACTATACAGAACTTTGACACTTACTTTATCTTTCCTATAAATAACATACAATTTCACGGTGGCTCAAGGTTTTGTGAATTCCAATGACTAAAATAATGAATGATCCCAATGCAGCTATTCTTCTTCGGTTTTCAGGCCTTAACTGGTTAGCAGCTATCAAATTCCTCCATATAGTTCTATCCTCTGTGAGTCATTTCATTTCAGTATAGGGTATAAAACTGATGACTTTTATTATTTGCTTTTTATATTTCAATCTCGGTTGACCTCTACAATTTTTCCCAAGTAGAGCTATTCTTAGATAAATTACAAAGCATCAAGACCGAAGGTAGTTTAAACAAGAACTCTATTGATATAGGAAGCTGCCTAAGTGTCAGTTTACATAATAAAATGCATTCAAATTTAGTGAAAAGATATAATGGGAAAGCCATCAATTATGAGAATCAGTGGTGCCAAAACCACTTATTTCCTAGCCTTTCATATGATTGTCAATGAATAAAAACACACTTACTGAATGGCAAGTTAATTCAAAGGTGACCAAAACTGTGACTAACATGGGGTTAGTCGCCAACATTCTAACCTTGACCAGTGGG
>LYUA01000096.1:128883-139239 GCA_002093875.1 Calopteryx splendens
AGAGGGGTTGCATTCGCTTTCTTTCTGGTGACTGTATCCATAAATAATTCCGGGGGAAGAAACCCATAAATATGGTGCCCGACGGAGGCCATTAGATACAACCCCAAAATGAGAGTCCGTAATGGATTTTTTTATGGTCACCCCTTGCATCACGGCTTTCATCGCTCTCGGAAAATATGACTGCAGAGTGGCGGTTGAGCGAGGAAATTGTTTAAGAGGGCGCACGGTTAAAGATCGTTCATTTTCATGAAGGTGGACTGTAGCATGTTCACCCCCTTCACTCGCGGGTGTAATCATGTTATGTTTCATATTATAAGCGTAATCAGCAACTTAATCGAAATCCTTTATTGAATGCGGTCTTAATCCTTTTTATCCGGATAAATGTTTCCCTTGCGTGCATCTTTTCATCGACTGTTTGCGATTTTAAAACGATCATACGAAAAGGTTATCTTATCTGATAACCATATCGTGTGATCCTTTTTAGCGTAAATGTATTTCCATCAGACATCAATGAATCATTACCTTGAGATTGAATGTATAATGTCTACCATTTTAAATTTGAATTATTTCTCGGCTTCTCGAAATTCTGTCGTTGGTCTGCAAAGCAAAGCATTCGAAGAGCCAATAGCGCAAAACCTTAACTGTGTTTACTATCCATATTTTTTGAGGCATTTATATAATTTTCAGGAAAATTATGAGAGATACAGGGAAATTAATCAACTCATTTGCCCTGTAAAAACCTGTTGGGTCAGACACCCGGTTATAATTTTTTTATGGCTTACATTAACATGGCAAATTAATGCCGAAATAACCAATGACTCAAAGAAAGAAACATATTAAATAGTATACTCGGTGATACCTATATAATTCTATGGAAGTAAAACTTGGTTATGCCAGGAATGGAATAAATATTGAGCAAATACGGTGGGAATGGAGTGCTTGAGTAGATTTTTCGCTAAAAATAGGTGCGATAGGATGAGGAAAGAGTGGTTTATGAAAGAATGTGAATTGGATGTACCAGTTAGTTGCAAGTATCAAACAAGTGTGCTACGCTGCGTTGATCTTGTTTAAAGAATGGATGAGAGTCGGATCACCAAATAGATATAATACGAGAAAAGACTTTAGAGGAAGGGGGAGACCGAGAAAGTCATGGGTGAATGTGATTGAAGACACAAGAGAATATTAGTGTCTAAGGAATGGAAGAAATGTAATAAATTATGCATGAATGCGAACATATGCGAAAGAAGCATGCAAATTCTGGGAGCATGAAAACATTACGAAAAGGGAATAAGTATCCTGAAAAAAACTAAACTACTTTTTTTTACTTTGACAGCCCCGGAATATACTGTCTGGGCAAGTATTATGTATTATTCCTTATTATTCGTTATAGATTATTATGTATATTTCTTTATATTTAACACATAATGGAGAAAAGATGTCATACAGGAATTGTGCCCTCAGTAAAAAAAGTAAATCATTGGTATGCCTACCTACCATCCAATGCGAACATTAATATTAGCTCAAAATACCTGTGTTCCTGCTCATAGTGCACTAAATACATTTTTATTATCACACAAACCACTCTGGATGATAAATTAAAACGTTTGGTGGACATCTTTAATGTCCGAAAGGTGAATTGAATCCCCACTATCCCGCGAAAAACGGTAGGATAAATAAATAGTCCAATTTACCAATCGAAGGTACTCATTTCACTTCAGTTCCTAAAATCGCGAAATATCTCGAACGCCGCCCTTGCCTTCCCGAGCTACGTGACTGGCAGGCTTTTAAAACATAAATCGACCTTCCTACTGTGTGGAAACCAGAAGCAGGCATGTGGGACTACGAGGTTGAGGGAATGGGATAATGGCGCGCACATTTAGCAAGACGAGACAAGCTGACAAGCTCGAAGGTAAGGCGGGGTGGAGATGGGAAAGGGGGGAAGGGCGACTCCGCCCATTAGTCGGCCCATCACGTCCGAACAGCTGGGAACCCTACGGCAAACAACGCATTTTGGCGACACGGCAATCCCCTCGATGACCCTGTCGCAACAGCGGATGCAAAGACCTCATACTCCCTCTTCGTGCGAAGATGAGTCTATTGGGCGACGGAGGTGAATCCATCGATGCCTGCTAAATTATTATTCGCCACCGAAACTTGGAAAATTTATAGTTCACTGAACATAACCACTGTATTGAAATACACACACACTGGGCATTAGTGCCACATGGCCATCAGGTTTTGACAAATGAGGAGGCATGGTACGCTCCCCTCTATATTGTTCTCATTTATTTCACTGTGGTGTAATTTGTTTCACCAAGCATTTTAAACAACCAAGAATATTCGAGCTGGAAGAAAATGATTACCCTGGAGAAGGATTAGAGTGGATGAGGGAAGGTATCGATGAATGAGAAAGCTTCGTTGGTTTTTCGACGCCCTTGAGTTCCACCATAAAGAAGAAGCCCTCCTCCGATTACGGATACACTTTATGGCCACTTTCACGTTAGCCCGTATTTCGCTGTTGAACATGCAAGAGGCACAAAGTGCCCGTGCCGGACTGAATTAACATTTCCACAAGATCTACGCAAAATCCGTTCAATTAGAAATCCACACTTGGGATTTACTTCAAACATGGGTGACGCACTTTAGGTGTAGGACGGATGATGTGTGACGATGACTGCATTGAAAATTTTTGGGAGAGTTCTTTTAAAAATATTTTTCACTCCATTTCGTTCAAAGTTTCTGTTTTGTTTTTTTTCTCCCTTTCATTCCATGTTATTCATTGACTAATTAAAATACGCTTGTTTTCAGTGTACTGTGATTTGGAAAAAAAATTACGTCTGAAGCGGATGAGGCCCAGGCTAGTGGAGTTCTATTGTGAAGAAAATATACAATTCAAATCTTGTGATCCGTCGAGAAAATATTTATTTCGACTAGTATTGATATACTGCAGCGTCATATATTCAAGAATATACCTGCTATAGTTTAGTGAAACTAATAGTCGAAATAAATATATTCCTGGTGGATCTAAGGTTTGAATTATATATTTTCTTCAAGAAAGTTTTACTGCGTGGTATCAGGGACATGGAAATCGGGAAAATTTGAGGTTGGCGTGGAGTCTGGCCCTTTTTTATTACGCCCCAACCCTCCCATGGTTTGGCGAGGGGTGCCCTAAAACGGCGGAGACGATCAGAGTATTTGAGGCACTGAGACAAGGTGGCAAGGCAGGAGACCCATAGCCGAAGACACCCAGATTTCATGGTGCCTCTAGTAAAAATCGGAATCGCTCTACTCTCTCTGGCACAAGACCATCATCATCCACCGCATGTATTTTTTCGTCTGATAGTTTTCCGTGCAATCGTGAGATTTTCTGTTTTCCGTAAAACTTTCCGTGTAAGTATCAATATGTATGGATATACCTTACCTATGTAGGTATGTACTTCTTCCTTTACGCACTTTCCTTTCTGGATGTGCCCGGGTTAATATGTAGTTTTTACAATGGGCGGTTCTATATCAGTGAAGTAAATGAGGACCAGAAATAGAAAAAAATAATTTCTGCTCCAATAAAATTAATACCTATTGGATTCAATGACAACCTTTAGGTGATATGAACCACTGGGAGCGGACGGTGCGGGGTCATTAGGCTATCCAATCCCGATAAAAAACTAATGCTGAACCTACGCCCTTGCATGGAGATATTACTTAGCAACCATCCTGTTTCTGAAGATTCTTTGATGATTTTTACCTACCTATTTTTATTTCAAAGAATCATTCAATTTACTAAAAATAGAATGTACCACACAATGCTATGCATATAACCTACGCAAAGCTTATAGTAATTTTCGTAAATCATATTTTTTTAACGGATGGATATTCGCGACCCTTAAACAAGCAATTAGGAATACCTAGCGCAGGATACTTTTTCGAAACTAATAATTTAAAACAGTCGATTGGCAATTTACATTGGATTTTTAAACAAGGACAATTTAAAACGCACAAACCCATCCCTTGGCGTAATTAGCAGCAAACTCACCGTGGAGAATAGTGAGAATCGAACCCGCGACCACTGGGTTAGCATGCGAGGGGGCTATCCCGTCGCCACCGAGGACAGACATTAAATTTGGTGGTTATATCCTCAGAACCATCGATTCACGTTTCACTTCTGAATTAATTTTAATTCTGGCGACTTTCTTGGCGGAATCAAGCCCTTCTTACGTATTCCACATACGGCAGATACCCGAGATCTTGAAACTTGAGCTATTGTATGTATATGCTAATATCCTCGCCTAGCCCGCAACGCCACTAAAAGCACAGCCATGGAAGAAGGAGGTTTATCCTTCTTCCATGGCACAGCCATAACGGCTGCAGATGCCCAGCGGCCTCAGCGGTGATTCCTCATGACAACGGTGGCGAATGAAATTGCGGACAAAGGAATATCGAATGTTTGTTAATGAGAAAACCCAATAGGAAAGAAGTCTAGTACCAACAATGGCGTCACATAATTAGTGTTTCTCTGTAAAAAGCTTGTTCCAAAGGAAATATAACTTTTTGTATCAGTCCGTTGATAATTTATTAATGAGTTGAAATATACATATTCTTGGGTCATAAATCAGTGTTCCATGAAGAAGAGGAAAGGATTAATCTGCGAATTTTCTGAAAGTGACTGCGATACACCTGCAACAACGTCTCTAATGCTACACAAAAGACGACTTGTCACCATTCAGTTACATTGACCCAAGAAGACGTTTTCCTGCAATTGCTGTTTACCGGCAGTGGAAAATTAGAAATGGTGAGTAATTTTCCTTGAAATAAAAGTTTTTTATTAGAATTTTTATTGGAGGCTAACAGGGTTAAATAGACATGTTGCTGTATGCAGTACACGGTTATGTCTAATACCTGTGAAAGTTCTTATATAAGGTTACATTTAGTACAATGTAGTTTTCCAAATACATGTTTCGATGAATTCATTTTGGATAAGCTTGGAATTGAAAACCTTTCATCGCTTGCAACTTTTTACTTACTACAGAAATTTGTGTTTCGTGTTTCCCAGTTCGAAAGAGTTTCGAGTTGATTCAATATTATTTGTGTTATGTTAAAAAATTGGCATGATATTGTCCTCTCCTGTTCGTGAAAAGTAGGCCTTTGATCACTTACGATCAAAAATAATACCTCTTTGTCTTTTTATTAATCTTGAATACATGTATTCGAGTAACTACCTACATTTCTTGAGCATCCTATATAGCTTTAGCATTCCTACAATTAGCATCATAGATAGTTTTTCTTCGGAACTTTTGGTAACGGTAATATAGCGTAACGGTGTATATCGTGTATATTGTAGGATTAATTGTAACCGTGTGCTACTGTATTCAGAATTATTTGCTAATTAACCACTTGCCAGAATCTTAGCGAGGAACAGTATTATAATGTGGGGGAAGGGGGGTATTTATGTTTTTATTAATATATATATATTATAATATAACTGGATAATTTCAACAAATCAAAAGAAGCTTATACATTTTATTACTCTCTATGAACTGCATAAGTAACATTTGGAATGGACTATGGAATCGGCTTATATTTTCAAATTCGTTGTGTATGGTGTAGGTACCTTTCACATTATATATTATAGAACTACCGTGCGATAAAAATTTTCACCATACTGAAAAATATATGGCTACGCATAGCCTGTGAGAGGCATCGGTTAGCGACTTCTTTCAGATTATAATATTAAACATGATTGAATTGAATCCCAGGGAACTCTTCAAACGAAACGCCTTGTGTTTGTATCTTAATTATACATAGAGAGACGGTATATTGATCTTGAAAACATGGTAGTTTTGTTTATAACCTTGTATTTATCCCCTCATCTTAAATCATCTGACGCCTAAATAATTTAGGACGGTCGTTGGCAACTGCTGCACAACCCTTCCAATCTAGCGCTTAAGTGATGAGAATCAGAATGAGACGCCTAGTGCCATCTGACGGCGATTCTGAAACTCCGTGGGGAAACGAAGCCGATAGGGGCGCCAAATTCGAACACTAT
Source organism: Calopteryx splendens (assembly GCA_002093875.1). Taxonomy (NCBI): domain Eukaryota; kingdom Metazoa; phylum Arthropoda; class Insecta; order Odonata; family Calopterygidae; genus Calopteryx; species Calopteryx splendens. Next base: position 134,924 of record LYUA01000096.1, read on the forward strand.
GTCGAATGAAAACAGAGTATTTCAATGACAATCAATCTTGAAAACAAACGGTTTTGTAGAGTAAGGTGGGATTTTTGCTTATTAGTTGGAAAGCTAATAAAAATAAAATTGAAACCTGTTTCCGCCTCAAACGAAAAGTAGGAAAACATTTGTAATCTTGAGGGAAAGAGACGAGGAGGAGGGAAGGGTTGTTTTTTAACTTGCTGCCAAAGAAAAGTCATATAATGGGACGCTATGAAAATAATGAATATTTTTTCGGAGAGTTGGCCCTGCAATGTATATAGTTTTAAAACCAATTCACTGCCATGTGAACATTTTTAAGGAAAAAGTTAAGCTTTATTTTCGATTGGGAGGGAGTTACACAAACTGGTCGCGAAATCGGCAGAATTCTCGCGAGGGTTTACGCTAAAACTCAATCACAAATCAAGGATAGAGCACGCAGATCCGATATTCAAACACCCACGGGCACACCGTGCATATCAGCGCACAAGTTATGCCAACGGAATTCACTTAAACAAACCTCTATTTTGTCCCAAAGGAAAGCCCGCGGCGTTTGGGGAATGACACACCCACAGACAGTGATGAGACAAGAACCTTGCATTATAAGGTGTTCAGGCAAAAAAACTGACGCCATTTGCGGAATTTCCACCATTACCTTTCATTTGGTAGGACCGTAGAACTCACCATTTCATTCAAAATCAGCATTCATCGAATTGAAGATCCTTTTAATTGGGGAAGAGTGGATCAGGGGTGCACAATGCCTTCGTCTGAGGTCCAATGTTGATGAAAATACTACGGAAGAAGTTAATGGACATTAGGATATTGCTCTGCGAAATCAACTGGGTTTAGAGAAAAAGATCAGCGCCTTGTGAACCTTGCAAATAAAATTTAATTTTCGTTTTTAAATGAAATATTTAATGCTATATATGTTGATAAAAATGAAATCAAATTACACGTCAATGGTTTGACAAAATCAAAATAAGCAAAACTCAATGCGCGCATACGAGTGTGACATTTATGATGCATACGCTCAGAAGCATTTATGTAACATACTGTCTAAAGAAAAAAAATACTATTTAAGTTTTATTATTTTTCAACATTTGATATTTGTATCTGATTTAGAAATTACTTTCATTTGCCTGTGTTAGAAACATGATGTGGGGTTACGTCAACAGACGGGATCTCAAAATCTGCTCATTTGGATCTTCATTTTCATTTCATTTTGCCCTTGGTGGCTGTTTTAGTGTTTTTTTGTATATATGAATAACTCAAAGTAACGAAGCCAATCGTTTTTCGAGTTTTGATTTTTAACAATATTTTTTAGATGAGTTAATTTTAAAAAAATTGACTATGCCATGTATGAATAATGAATTGAATTCATTGTTCCGAAATTAGATGTTAACAGAATATTTAAAAAGGTGACAACTGGTTATCATGAAAATAAGTCTAGCTAGCTAAAGTAAGCAAATAACTTGTGCATTTTTGAATATTCAAAGCTTTGGATGATTCATTTGCTTGGTTTTCATTACTAACATATTAATTATAAATACTAAAATAAGGAATATTTTCTTATATTGAATGGGGTGATCAGCCTAATTGTAATAAGGATGCTTGAAAATAGTATGCCTACTATAGAATATAGATGCATGAAAGATGAATGATAGAAATACTAGTCTTTAAGAAGTTTGAACTTGAGAACTTGAGAGTGCGTTCCTTTCACAACGTTTCATTTCTGTAAAAATATTTTTGCGCATCTGAATTGTTTCATTTGAAATCGTGGGGGTTTTCAGGGTATGTAGCAGTTTTAGATACAAAAAATACATTATTTTTATTTCCAACGTACTGTTTAGAATATGCATTACAGACTTAGCTGGGCTGTGGAGGAAAATTTCCTTAATAGTAAAAAATAAAAACACCAGCAATTTTCCATTTAGTAAGAATTTTCAATCACTAGTTTAGGTGCACTGCATCATTTTTTCAAATGGTATAGCACATCGAAACTAGGCGTAAATAAATAGTGTTACTCAGTGGAATATTGCTAGTGTTTTCATTTGTACTATTATTGGTAAGATATTGATTAGGATTTTTTCTGCGATCGTTCCTATTTTTCACTAAAGTATTACAGTGTTATTTCAAGGCCACCTCCGTTACCTTAAGCGTACACCATTAGTCTTTTCACAGTGGTTAATCCACTGTTTGGATTTGGACTTCACTGGAATCACGGTGAACTCCAGCAATCTTGAGCGCTGAGCACTTAATGGTGTCCGAACCCAAAATACGTGCACCGAGTATAAGCTTTCTGGTCTGTTTCAAGAAGTTTTCCTCGGATGAAAATTTTATTCGCAGTCATCCTCCCCCCTTCTTCTCCTTCACTTCCAATATCTCTCCCTGCCACTCGCACGTCCGAAACCCGCCAGAGGCATCTCATAAGCCTTCCGTTCCGTGAGAGCGAGAAGGATTCCACTCCGAAGGGGGCAGCGTGGGTGCGGCTTTCGGGGGTGCGAGGGGCAGGGAGGGAGTCGGAGATGTCGGGGTTTGGGGTCTCGACTGGGGGAAGGGAGGGGGAGGAGTGGTCTCAAGGGTGCACTGCCCGACGAAGCGTGGGAAGAAAGCATGGAAAAGTTATACTTGCGCTCTCGAATGAGTGGCGGAGTGATTTTCGAGACGAACCACTAGGTCGGTGGGAGGACGAGGCACGGAGGGAATGGAGGTTTGGAAAGAGGAGAGGGAGGGAGATAGGAAAGCAGAATCGACCCGTGGTCAATCCGCTATATTTTTGAGTCTTTAACTGGAATACTGCGCTATAGAGCAAATTATCCTCTGAAACTCCGCCTTGAGGTTGCCGTGATGTAACTGTGGAAATGATACATTTTATGATTAGCGTGCAAATGTGGAAGTTTTTAATGTGATGCTATTTACTTTTATACAACTTGCCGGGATACCAGTTGAAATTCAATGAGGGTTATCGCTCGGTCGGTTATTTTAAAGAGTTAAATAAATAAATAGATAGAGAGATAAATAGGGTTATCGGTCATACTTAGAAATTATTAATCATGTTTGGACAACTATTATTTCATCTTTGAAAACAGATTATGCTCATGTACTAGGAACAAAATGTTTAATTTTCCGTACGCAAAACTCCAGTGATAAAGAAGTCCAAAAATATAAGTAGTTGTGTATTTCACCTCATACTTTATGCATGTGGAGAAGTGGCTTTGCCTAAAAGTTTTTCCACGAATTCTCTCTGCCTTCTCTAAACACATCTTGGTTCTGTTTATTAATTCTCGTTTCATCTCTAACGGCTGCCAACGTTATTCTTTTGTTTTCCCTTCACGAAGTGTGTTAAAATTTTTGAAAATAGAGCCCATTTCCCCGTCAATGAAAATTTATCTGACCTGTGCATTTCTCTTTCAACGTAATTTCAATTACAGTTTTGCGTTAGATTTTTAATCCTTTCATAATAACACTCATCACTCCTCGCCTCTTCTTTTCCATTTTCTTAAAAATCTCTTTTATTAATCCCTGGAATCATAATATATCAAATATACCTCTCCATCAATTTTATCTTATTTTTTATCTCTAACCACTCTTCGTTCATCGAGTTGTCAATTTCACCATTCCCTTTAGTCAATTTCACCATTCCCTTATGTTCCATACACTACCTCACTCCCATGTCTCCCTTCTCTAATGGCAGTTTTCCAATTCTATTCCAAGGTTCCTTAAGTAGGCGTTAAAGACAGTCAGACAGACAGTAAGGAATTAGTGTCTACAAATCTTTTACTTTCGAGTAGTGAAAAATCTGATTTGTTATCGTGAAAGCAAGTCTTTTTAAAATAAGCAAAAAAGTAAGCCATCGAACTGAATTCAATGCTTTTCTTATGGAACTAAAATGAATTTGACTTTGATTTTGAGTTGAAGAGGGGAGGGGTGATGGACCCACTCTTTAAAATAAAAAAATTGCTGCTTTCCTTATTTTTTCAGTTGGTTTTGTCCACCTGCCAATTTCAAACTTATAGATCAACTCTAAGTTCAAAAAAAAGTGCGAACTAAATCTATGCACTGAATTCAGTACTTTATTTTTTTGTGAGGTCAACATTTGGCAATTCGGGGGTAAAAAGAACCCCTTAAAATAAACAATTTCACCATTTTCACCATCGATTTTTGTCCATGTCTATCTACGTGCAATTCTTCCTACTTTAAGTCATATGACTCGGAATAATTTGCATTTCCTGCTGGTGATGATAATCCAAAGATTAAGGCAGTTTCTCATGCTGCTGAAGAACACTGTTGATATTAAGAAAAGCAAAGCTGTTTGC
>LYUA01000096.1:311433-322561 GCA_002093875.1 Calopteryx splendens
TAGTATTTGATGCCAGAGGAGAGGAAAAGAGAAAGAGAGAGGGAGGCACACTCGACTGGGGATCTGGGTGATGTGAGTTTGGAATCGTGAGGAGGGGAAAGCACAAAGAGATGTATCGGAGATTATGAGATGGATTGGCGTTGGAGATAACGGGCCGATGGGAGGGCCGAGTCGGGAAGACAAAAGAAGTGCGGGGTAAATAAGATCCCATTCACCTCGCCGGGATATGGGGTGCGGGGTTTGTCGGATGAGGGACGAAGAGAGCACTCTATCTCCACTTGTTTAGTGGCTCGGAGTGGAAGTTCCAAGTAAGTAGACTCGAAGGGAAAAGGGGTTGAAGTGGCTCAGGACCCGATGGATATAATATCTGAAAACATTGCTTCAACTTTGGCACTATTACTCCGCCCGGGGGTTGTTCGGAAAGGAGGGGTGGCGGATTAAGGACTCGGTTACGAGCGAAATTGGAGCCCGCTTCCCGCCAAATTTACGTCTCGATAATAACCGTGAGCAAACGAATGGGATCGAGGACAGTGGGAACAAATGTGTCTGGAGCGAAAAAAGGGTCAGGGAAGGGGATGCTTTTTGGAAAATGAATCGAGATTTTTCGCTTCCCGGGATAGGAAGGGCAAAATGGAAGGGAATCGTTTAAAGAATTTTGAGAGAAGGAAATCCGCATCGATATCTCTGAATTGACCGATGGTTCATGAATTTAAACGAGTTGATGAGGACTTTTTTTTAATTATCCTCGGAAGATTATATAAATGTGGAAACTCTGTCCTTCGATAGTTCGGCGGCTACAGGCTGATCGAGGAAAATGATTGATGCCATAAATCGGGGATGAAACTCGAACTTAATTGACTGGGCAAATGCAGCACAAATATCAATATATTGACGGCTATAATTTGGAATTCGTCGAAGCAAATGAGTGAATATCATTTCTGCGCCTCGTTACTTCATGTCTTAGGAATATCTTTACATGAAGCGCGATTGTCTGATCATAATCCTTTTGCACCTTAAACCATTATCTCAGTTAACTACTCATATTTAAATATTTACCATGCAAATTTTTGTAAATAAGAGTAAGCACAACGTAGCTATACGGTGCATTTGTTTGGTAAGGAGTAAAAGCAACCTGTTCAGAATTTGAGACTATTTAGAATGTCATTCCCCGTGTTTTTTGACTGATTTACGGACACTATAAAATTATTTGCAAGCAAATTGTTAATCGTAATTCTAAAATTAAATGAATACTTCAAAATGCATATCTTAATTCACAGTCACTTCGGTGAACCTCAGTACGGTAACTGATTTCATTCTGAGCTTAGAGAATCACGTCTAGGGAGTTATAATTCATGCCTGTATCATTATTTATTGATGTTATGATAAATCACAGTATTCATCCCGAAGGCCGGTTTGGTAGGCGAGGGTAGATCTCACCCAGTACTAAACCTTATACGGCGTGTGAAGTTCACACATCAGGGTAGGGTGGCCAGTACAGTTCCCTGTACCGCCTGTGATTTTCCAGGATGACCTAGTACCCGGAAAATGGTACACAGCTTGGGTGAAGCTAATAAGACATCAGAGTAAATACAATAAATGTCTCAGTTGATTGATTAAGTAGAATAAACGTATTGATTTTTTTGTATTGAAATTTTTAATGAGCTTTAGTAGCTTGTGAAAAATACCGTATTTCTGTTTTATTTTTGCCAAATGTGCACATACTCTGTTAATATCGTTTCCCTTAAAACTTAGAATGTATTTTAAACTTTATTTCATGTACATGTCCTAAATGTACATGTATATGAATATATATACGCCGTACACAGTGAAGCATAATTAGCACCTGATTTTATGAATCGTGTTTATTTTAACATTACAATACAGTTTTTAAATTACTTATGCCACAAGCTTTCCTATTTAGTCTAATAGTTATGCTACTTTCTTCAATTATAACAATTTTAGGCATTAGAAATTATCATTTATCAAGGATCAATATCTATGAAACGAACTTCTTTACTACCTAGTCAGTGACAACAATCATTACTCTTTTTCGTAACAGTCTTTAAAAAAAACCAGTTTCAATTTTTAAAATATTTAACAAATACCCACTTATGAATCCCATTGAAGTTTAAGGCTAGTAGAAAAATTCTGTTTATTAAGAAAACCGAGGAAATTAATGATGGACACTGAAAATGTTACTGGCAATCATCATGCTAATCCTAACAAAGGAAGGTTATGTAAGAAGTTAGAGAGCACCCTCTCTTCACGGGAGTTTGTGAATCTTTTTACGACTGACTGCAGTGATGTCTAGAGAGCGAGCGGACGCGGATCGAGAGGCTTTGGAAAACTCGATCGAACCCCATACTCACGTTCGCTCGAAGCCGAGACTTGACGTCTCATTGGATTTTTACCTCGTTGTGACATTTCCAGGACATTTCTCTATTCTTTTTCTCTTACACGCCCTTTTGGGTTTCAGAACCTAAGGAGGAGCATGTTAGAAAAATCCCCGACCTCACTCCCAACTTAGATCGCACAGAATACGGGTGAGAAAATTTCAGGTAGGATTTCTTTATTCTCATTGTCATTTTTTATGTCAATACTCCTTTCCTACCTCGCAGAAACAGGAAGTTGTATCCTGCGGAATATCATCGATCAAAAGAGAATGTTTCTATCTCGCAGGTTTTTATCTATCCATTGAATTGAAAGCGTACCTGTTAGTTGTTTAACTCCTTAAAAATCTCTTTAAATTGAAAATTATTCGTCGTGAATTCAGCCAAGTATGTGTGTTTTATAGAGAATGGGGTTCAATCCGGGCAAAGGAGGAGAAGTCTGCCTCAAATCCTTATTGTTTGGAAGCTACATTTTGTACATCCGAGAGAAAACCTGGAATAGTCCTTGAATACGGGTTAAATTTCGATTTATTATACGTACACACCTGTAAAATATTTTAATTGTTAATTTAGTCACGTTAAACCTTGTTTTAAATGCCGATAAATTATGCTTACACATCAGTAATTTATATTTTATCGTTAATGTTATCAAATTAAAATATAAGTAAAGGTCTTGGCAGCACAAGGAACAAATCTAACGCATTAATATATATTCAATGAAAACATTCTAATTGTTTTAAGAATCAGACAATTTAAAATTACATTTCCACGGATTTGCTTATTAGCATATTATCAACGACAATTATTTTACGCGTTTTTCCTGTCAGTGGCCATTAGATGACTGATCACGTAATTACGGGAGGAGGGGGCTTGGAACGGTTACCGTTTTTGTTTCTTATGCTCTCAGGCAACCTGAAGCCATAAATCTATACCTATGAGGTCATGAATCAGAGCATCCACGGCCCATCTTTCCCAAAATGGTCAGTCGTTTGGAGGGTGGATGACTCTACCCCGCTTTATACACCGTGCTTCGTTACTCAGCGCACTTCTTCTAGAAAGCAGTGTCGCATTGTCGCCGTCTGCGATCCGTCTTGCGGGTCCGTGCGTGATGAGAGCGTTGAAGTATTATCGTTACCACTCTCCGCGCGTTATTGAAGGGCAGGTGGTCCAGGTTTAAGCGGGCGGAACTCCTTCGTAATGGTCGGGTTTATGGGACGTGAATTATGCATCGCATTTGGAAGAATTTCGGTCACGCCGCCGAGCTCGCTCCGAGGCTACCAATTTCCCGGAGCATTTTCCCGCCCCTAATCGACTCTCCCGAGTCCAACGGGCGGGGGTAGGGGTTGGGAGGGTGATCCTACCACCGCCTCCCTCGCTTCGGTCCCTCCCGATCCCAACGCCGCTCTCCCCCCCGCGTCCTTCACGAGGATAGCGGGAAGTCCTCGCCCACGCCCTCGGCCCCTCCAGCCGCCCACACGCCACACCCCGAGCCCTTCGCCGCCGCAGCCTCCGTTGCGCCCGATCCCAGTTCCATTCAGGTATGCGCTCCTCCATCTCAGCGGGGAACGGGTTGGTGCGCGGTGGATGACATCCCGCGCTAAAGGTCGAAGGCGGCACTAAGGTGGCCTTTCTTCATTGGCACTCCGATGTCTGTGGTTCGGCTTGTCGGTATTTAATCTGGTATATCCCTGCAATCCGCCGCGGGAGCGTTTGGTCCTTGAGGTATTTTATTATGTTCCTAATCATGATTTATTCATGACAATAATAATACATAATCATGTTCAAAAATCATTAGTAAATATCTTAACAGGAATAAAAGCCTCAAGTAAACTCATACAGTTGGTACTGTATGTATATTTTTGTTTCACTAATAATAATACAATACGAGTCCCACTAAGTTATTCTTGGCTTATCGGCAGGTGCCTATTTAAAATGCTCAACAGTGAGCTAGTTCAACACTTACAACAATATTGAGTTAATTCAACATGTCAAATAATTAAATAATTTTGGGACAAGAACACGTAATTGCCTACAGCCCTTTTGAGTATAATAAGTTGGTATTTCATATTCATTCATATTTCTTAGGTTGAGATTTTGACTATAATTTTTTTTCTTTTCACTTTTTTCTTCGACTCAAGAATGCTATAAATGTTGCTATACTATTTCGGACAAGGTTCGGTAAAATTTTATTTTTGCGTCCTCTGCGTGTGTCTGTGCTTATTTTTTTCCATTCAGCGTCGTGACCTAGTGGGTAAAGCGTTTGGGTGCCAACTGGAGGGCCCGGGTTTACATCCAGGCGATGCCTGTGAACATCCCCAGCTTCGCACAAACCAACCGTTTCCGGAACAGGTAAAGAACATGACTCATATAAGTGTGTTATTCATGCGCAGTGCCGTAGGGTTAAGTACGAGGGGAACTCTACCCTTACCCATTCAAACCAAACTTCAGGCAGATATTATTGTTTGGTTTGTTTATTGTTTTCTGAAATTACGACCACAAATGGTGAGCGGAAGATACAAATCCGCGCACCGGCTTTTACACCAGTTTATTTCTCTCTATATTCTGATTTTACTCGCCTGCCAATCAAATGTGGAAATAGAATTATTCTCATAGTGCTAGAATTAAAGACATGATATTTATGCGTCTGGAGATTTGCCGAAGTGGGACGTTTGGGTGGCTGATGAATGTTATTAGTTAGCCTTTGAGTGTTGTTTACTTAAATGCCTTTAATTTCTAACTATAAAATATGAAAACTCCATTTTGCGCTAGATCTTTTAAAGAAGTAAGAGAAAAAATACTTGATAATTAAATTGCTCAAATTTATATTACTTTGAGGCGTTACTTTATTATTATTTACTTTAGTTTAAATATTTTGGGATTTCGCTGAATACAAGACATAATGACAGGGCAATAGGCATTAATTTGTAAGGCATAAGCGCGTGTACTCGAAAATTCAGGTCGGAAATGTTCCCCGATTTAGAGGAAAATATGACCCTTATGATGTAAAGTATCATGTAACTCGTAGCATGTAATTTTTCCAAATTAAAAATTTAATTGCGAGCACAAATATCATGAACTTATGTCAAAAGGCTACTTTCGAAAAAACCCCGATAGCCTCCTCAAAAGCTTGTGACAAGGGTCGCTACGAAAAAATTAATCTAAAAAGAGAGGACAAGTGTAAATATGATGGTATACCCCTCGGATTGTATTTTTACCGTGAATTACGCCAGGATAGAAGAAAGAAGCGTTGAAATAATCCTTTCGATAGTCCATCTTATGTCCGACGTGTCATTGGATTATTTCCTCGACGCAATCAGTAACATTTGCTCGGTTGATACGTTGACCAGGTCGGTGAAAACTATTATACAACCTCGAATCACCATAAAAACGGACACGTTAAATGAAACATGGTAATTTTTTCATATGTGCTCCCTCAATCCCACATGGACCGATGAAGAAAAGTATACCTAAGATTTTTCGTCCAGCTTTCTCGTTAGATGTGTTCCAAGGAAATTCTCCCGGTGTCCTCCGCGGTTGTTGAAGTCCTCTCTCGTCGTTGTGACCACTCACTCGATGGACGAAACCCACCGTGTGGCTGACGGGGGCCAGCAATGGTGGAGGGGGGGGGTCCCCCAGCACGCGTGGGAGTACCTGAGTGACGACACGCCAGTCGCCGTCGTCGGACCTCACCGCCAGGCGTCAAATCAAGCGTTTGCGCTCCGAGCACAAAGCCCGGCCACGGGGCGTGGTTAGACCACCCCGACGTGAACGCCGTCCGGGTTGCATAACCGCCAATCGGATTTCGCGGTGGCTGGCGACGATTATGGGGGCGCGTCGCCTCATCGGTTCCCTTTTGTCGGGCGAGCCTCGTCACTTTCAACGTCCGTCCATGAATATGCATAGGGCGGCACATTTTTCCATCCAACATCAATTTCGACCCATTCGCCGCCGTGGGGCTCGTGTGGGGTGGAACTGACTTTCCGCGTGCGAACCCCTCGATGCAATGGAGAGGAAGGAATCGGACTGGCCACGGCACCCCCGGTCACTAGCGACCGTCGCACGCAGCAACGCACATATTTTATCCCGAACAACGCACAACGCAGCAACGCACGCAACGCACGCCCCTACGTTGCACGCCGAGAGTGAGGGGGCGTCAATGAACTTCTGTATTTATTTCGGTGTACTTCTGAAAACAATCATCCTTTTGTCAAGAATAAAAGTCCGAGCAAAATAATTAGGTGTCTATTAAAAGTACTGATGTAACCTTCGGGTTGATTACTGTGATTTTTGATAATGCTATCATGTATATGATGATGCGTGTTATTTATTCTGCGTATTATTATAAGTACTTATAATAAATTATTTTACAAGTAAGTATTAATAAACACGTGTGACTAAGTCGGAAGAAAGAGTCGGTGGAAGCTTGCAAGTAAAAGAGAGTGATTCGGAAAAATGGCTCCCTCGCATAATGCAGCACTCTGAAAAATTCTGTTAAAAAATACGAATATTCTAGCGTGGAAGGGTGCGACGACGGAGGACGAAAAACGTCCAAGAAAGAGTGCAACGTCATTTATGGACGGGCTTTTCCATCCGTCATCAACAATAATGAAATAATTGGACAACTTTTGTGTATTAGTATCCATTAGGTATATATTGTTTTTTGAATTGAGTCCAACGGGTAAGCAGTCGATGACGAAACTTGAATGAATTTACTGAACCTCCATCATCACACTTATCTGTATTTATTTAGCTCAATTCAATTAGCTCGATCAATTAATTGTAAATCTTACGCAAGAAGTGTCGTATTAATCAAATATTGATCGTCTCAATTCGGTGAATTTTACACATTACATTTAATTTTTTGTGTATTGCGTTGTTACACACTTATTTGCATATTTTTCATAGAGCAACATGAGAAAGATTTGTCATTTATTATGTTACTTTTCAATTATTTTAGTGCTGATGAAATAGAAATATCCAAAAAAGAAACTATTAAGTATTTTTTGTAGAAAAACCATCTAGTACCAGTTCTGATTTGTTAGTTCCTTTGTCAAGCTGAATTCGTCATATTCTGACTTCATTGTGATTGTGCTTCAGCAGAAAAATAAGAAAACGCAAGAGCGTATTACCACGTTTGTATGCTCAATTATTAATAAAATTTAAACACTTTATAGTGAGCTATAATTTTCAGCTCCATGTTCTATGCGTTGGCACTTCGAATGTGTTTTCCATGTTTGAAAAGATGGGAGTTTGGTGAGATTAATTTCTACATTTTTGTCGTTGGTTTTATTATTAATATTCTTGGATTAAAATGAGAGAAACTGATTTACATCAAGATACGTAACTTGTTCATTTTCCGGTGTCATAAATGAGCGATGATTATATTTTGCGTTTGAAAGAATATTGAGTCGCACGTATGTACGCACTTTTTGTTTAACACTCGTTTTATGGCTTTCATTATTTAACGTTTAGATGCAAATGAGCGGCCAAAGATAATTTCTGGGCGCATGAAGTCATGACCGATCCGAGCCCTTGCCCGAAGCCTTTGTTTCGAAAGTAAGCAGTGATGAATAAAGGCAGGAAAAAGGAAACCCGAGATTCATAAGCGGCGGTGAACATTTAATAAAAATGTAGCATCATCACTCGATGTAAGGGACGCTCTTCCCCTCAGAAGTGCATTTTAGTCCGTGTAACACGTGTCTGGCGAGCCTGCTCGTGAAAAAAAATGAACAGTTCCCTTACCACGAATTAAATGCAGTTCTCCTCGCCGAGCAATTATCGTTCTCTGTTTCCCGAAGGCGAGGCTTCGTTTGCTCTCCACGTTGATCGTTACGCATTTGTTTTTATTTTTGTTTACCCTCGTTTCTCGCGCTCGAGAGCGACGCTTCCTTCGCGAGTGTAAGCAAACGTTTGTGGGAGGAAACCTTATTTTTAGCGCCCCCGCACTAGTCGCTGGAAATGAAAAAAATAAATAAAAGAATCCATCCCCGCCGCCAACTCATTGTCCCGGCCACCGCCCACACACCCCCTCGCCTCTTGTTTCCTCGTTCCGCCTTCTTCTGCCCCACTCCCGCCCCGGGTTTTGTGTAATGTGGAAAAGAGAGATAAATGTGAGGCTTTTTGAATTCTCCGGTTAACCATTGAAAGCCTACGATTTCTATTCTGGAGGGGGTGAAGGAAATAGAGAGAATTAAAGTGATGTGGACGGATGTACGCGCGTATTTCGGGCGATATTGGGCGACATTGGGATCTAATTCCGATTGCATCCTTTGACACGAACATTGATCGAAAGGGTATAAAAGATCAGTATCGGGAATCTGTTCCTTGAAGTTAAATGCCAATTTACTAGACATTTATACTGTAGTTTTAAAAGTGATAGGAAACCATAAATCGCACATCCTGTGACATGTAAACAAGCGATTAAATGATAGTGCAGATTTTATGGCGTTAGAAGGATTTCTATGAACAAACTAGAACGACTTGTGTATTGGATTTTACCTTTGAGATCCGGGCACCTGGAATTCAATGCGTTTTACGGAATAAGTATTAAAAAAATGAACTTTGAAATCTAAACAATTGATTAAATGATACAGATTTAATGTTATTAGAATGATCTCTGTGAACAAACCAGAAGGACTGGTAAATTGGATTCTACTCTTGAGGTACGGGTCCATGGAATGAAATGCTCTCTCCAGAATGAGTATTTAATAAATGAACTTTCTTAATATAGGAGATTATAATCTCACGACATTAAAGCTAAATTAACCTAGCATAACTTGGTAAAGCATCCACAGAATGGAGGGTGTGGGAAAACTTTTGGAAGGCCTTCCGGTAACTGAGTAATTAGAGTAGACGTCTGTACGAATCAAGCATTTAAAAATCACATTTATTCGTCAATGAATGTATACAATGAGGATTACAAATCAATAAATTAAAAACGAGCAGCCGAACGCGTGTCGTCGAGGTGACACGGGATTTTTTTAATAATGTCGGTGGCGCAAGTGGACCAAAGTCGAAGGAAGAAAAATGCAATAAATTCAGGAGAGGAGGAATGGAGAGAGATAGAGAAAGCGAGGAAGAAAAGGCTTGGGGCGTGAACAAGAAAAAGAGGAAAGTGTGTTTTGAGGAGTCGGGAAGGGAAAAGTGGGAAGGGGGGTGATGGCGGGCGTGGGTGTTTGCCTTGGTCCTCGGAGGACACTAGTGAGAGGCGGAAGGAAGGGATAGGCGGGGAAACCGGAGGGAGCGCTCGGTGGAATGAATTAAGAAAATCCTTCGCCCCTCGAGGAGGGAGAAAGAAATTGAGAGTCACTCCCTCGACAAATTAAATCGAAAAGAATTCTCGCACGGCCACGCCACGCCGGGGGTTTTGAATCCGGCTGAGGGATTTTAAGACGACGGAACGAAATAAATTACAAAATTAATGGCGACTCCCTTATCCACGTGTCCGCTTTATGAATAAGGTATGCGCATTAAGTCTCCTCCGTCTGTTATTACGGAAACATACCACGTGCATTCACGAGGAGCCCCAGCCTTGGCATGTAGGCATGAAGCAGATGTGGTACGTGAATCGACTAAAAAGCTCCTCGTGAGCCCGTTTCATCAATCCTTTTACGATAATAAATGCATCAACGAACACTTGAATGATTATCACCTCAAAATGGATCTGAATAATTTTATGGGAAATTAAGATTTGTTTACGAGGCATTGGAATTTTTGTTTTTTATTGTTTTTGCGCTTCGGGATAAATCTGTAACCAAATCCCAGCCACGCGATTGACTACTTACACTCCATTGGTCCTGATTACTACTTTTTTACGATTACCGTATCCGTTCCGAGCAGAATTTAAGCTTTTATATTATTTCACGCGTTACAGCGCGGGTCACCTTTGGTTAAAAAATAGAAAAATTATTTTACACCTTGACATAGGTTAAAGGTGAAATAAAATTCACCTGAGGTGTGTCATGATTGGTGGACCGAAGTGGTCTAATCCTCTGGAGTGGTTAGCCATTCAAAAGACCAAACAATAAAGAAGAAGGAAATGACCCCATAGATTAAGCGATATATACTACGGTTTAGTAGTAGTTTTAGTAGTATTAGTAGTAGTAGTAGTAGTAGTAGTAGTACATGTGAAAGTAGATGCCTTAGACAATGCTGTTACTTGTGCTTTGTTATACTGCCGTATTCGGTGTGAATTGGGCCCGCATTGGATTCTAAACCTTTCCATGCTACCTTCTAAAGTTTTATCTCCGTTGCTGGATAGCTGAACTTGCATGTCGTACTGCTTAGTATTGCATTTTCAACATACTCCGATGATTGAGGTCGAGTCACATCCCAGAGTCATATTTGGAAGTTCTATTATGATACGACACCTAATTTATGCTTAAGACGGAGTCGGAACCTGCAACCTTCGGTTTAGCCGACGACCGTGGTACCCACCGGATTAACCGGGTCAGACTCTTAGGGGTGAGACAGAGAGAGAGAAATATAGGCTATTCATGAAAACAGAGACCTGTTTGAGGGGCGAAATTGATACCCTAAGGTCACACCATGCATCTAAACCCTGGTTGGGAGAAGAACGAAAGGAGAGTGCCCTGCGAGAGGACCATGAAGGCGGGGTCGCTTCGGAAGAAACCGGAGAGAGAGGGAGGGAGGGAGAGGAATGGAGGAGGAGGGGGATGGACGGAGAGGAAGTGGAACGGAGGAGGAAAGGAAGGTGTGTTTCTTATAAAAAACAAAGG
>LYUA01000096.1:447320-457751 GCA_002093875.1 Calopteryx splendens
GGGGGGGGGGGGGGGGGGGGGGGGGGGGGGGGGGGGGGGGGGGGTTGAGGCCACGGGGGAGAGGAGAAGGGGCATAACGGTGCGCAACGCCTTCCCGTGTGGTGTCGTGGAGGCGGTCGCATGTCTCCGCAGCTTACGAAGAGCTTTCGTCTGCGTATTTCTCCCTAGGACCAAGAGCGAGGGATAGGGGTTGGAGGAGGCAGAGGTGACGGAGATTACAGTACATGCCCGCATGTTAAGTCTATAGAGTGTTTCCCGACGTTTACCTTGAGATGGAGAGGTCGCACAATCGCATTCGTGTCCTTACCCGTTTTGGAATCTATTGAGCAACGTACGTTAATACATTACTGAATAATGCAATAAAAACCTCAAATTTCAATCCCAAGTAATAGCTACCCGAAGAGTGAGAGAGAAAGAGAGAGAGCTCACCTCTGACGGGCCACTTTAGCGTTTAAAATTCACTCGTGCCTTTTTGTGAGCCGCCATCCGGTTTTCCGTAAAATTCTTGAACTCAGAAAAGTAAGCTGGCTGATTTAAGTTTAGGCTTCGCCTGAATCATAAACCGGGGCCCTACCGAACGCCCCAAAAAATGGGATACCACACCACGTAAATGCAATGTGTGATTTTAAACATTGCTAGATTTTTAGTTTTGGTGAAATGAGCGTGTACACATGTAAGTATTTTAATCAAGTACCCATGATAGTTTCTTCAGGTTCGGCCGAACACATTTTTTTGTTTTAAATTCTGAGGAAACGGGGATCACATTATATGCGCGTAAATTATGATAGGGCGCCGATTTGAGCCCAAGTGGTATTGTCAACCTTTAGTGTTTATGGGATTTGGCGTGGAGTTTTGCCGTAGACAAGTAATTCCGACAAGGAATTGTGCTACGGAGACAAGGCAGGAACACGTAGAACGTGTCGTTAATTACTGGGGTAGTGAAAAGTATGAGGCTTTGGCGGCTGGGAATAAATAGGTTTACACTCCCGGTAAGCAGGCAAGTCAATCCCTCTCAAAATAAACTCCTTTTCAAAATTACGGCGACTTATCGCCACTTCTGGTACGTGTAGTGGCGTTAGGGAGAGGAGGACATTCGATGCAGGTGCACAGAGAGTCTTGTGTTTGTGTGTGTATGTGTGTGTGTGTGGTGCGTGGGGGGGGGAGTGGTGTTCAGTGGGCAGGAAAAGAATGGAACCAGGGGACGAAAATCGATCTTCTTCCCTCCTTTCTTTTCCTTTCTTCCATCTGTGGGATGCCTCAAGGGCTCTGCTTCCCTTCACGTTCCAACAATGAAGGTGACGCTGGACGGGAGAAGGGGGTGGGGATCTTCGTTATGCACCACATCCTCAGCCCCCCCCCCTCCCCCAAATCCCACTCCCGGAGGAATCGAAGGAAAAGAAGTCTCCGACGGCGAGACATTCTTATCCCTATTTTTTGGCGCTCGCGTGCGCCCCGGACGATGGGGTCTCCCGAAGTCACTCCCGCGTGTCCCCCTTCCAGCCTCCCGTCCCCAAATTTTTTTTTACTCTCTCCTCTCATTACGGAGAGAAATTATTTTTGGCCTTAAGGTAGGCAGTCTTTGTAACGTCTCCGCTCAAAAACTCTGTTCCTTCCTGAATTATTTCATTCTTCCCGTTCTTTGCGAGAACCGGCACCACTCCAATTGCGCAATTCCTCTGCTGCTCTCTGTGACGAATACCCGCGGGTAATGATGTTGGACGAAAAATGGCAATACTCCTGCGCACCTATTATCCCAATATCTTCTGCATCCCTGTTAGTATTAGCTTTCGAGAGTGGGGGGATGGGCGTCTCGGTATTAGTGGTAATTATCTACCTTGGAATTTTCCAATGTATCAGTGGCGTTAAATCTTTGTACACTATGCACATTCGTACACTTTAATCAAAATGCAGGAACCCTGTCCGAATGACCGTAATTGCACCTACTTGCGCGAACTTGATGTGAAACATTGTGATTCATGAAATTGTTATGATTTAGCAGGGGTTAAGAAAGTTAAGATAGTCGTATGAATTTATTATTTCACTTATAGGGCCACTTGTGTACTTATTTTAGCGAATACATTTCGCTGATGAAATATTTTTTTAAACGAATGGTGTGCCAAGTTTGGGAGCCTATTGAGTAATGTGTTGACCACTTATCATGTTCGATTTAGGGTGATGTCTTTGGACTCTCTCGGTTAGAACAAAGCTGCGTGATTTTCTCGGTTAAATGACGAATTGGAAGCCGCAAGTGGCGAAGGGGAAGGAAGTGGATATACTTCCCTGAATGTCTGAATCTCTCAAGCCAAAGGGCTCCGCGGTGAACTCTGCACTTACCCGTTTAACCAACATTCTAACTAGTTAATGTGGTTTTGTTGGTGGCGAATCAAATTAAGATTTATATTGGGCAGCAAAAAGTTATTATAACTCCAAATGTGACTGTACTCTTCTACCTCTTGCTGGAAACAATCAATTTCAATTACATAGTTGCTCATTACTCAATCCGGGTCTCTCTCATCCATTTCTCCGAGTCCTCGTATTCTAGGCATAGGAGGAACGACAAGGAGGAATCGACGAGCACGTATGCATACAGGCCCCATTCCCCTTTGACCTGGTACACATTTTCCGACATCTGTTGGTTTAAAGACGGGAATTCATGATTTTGCTGATCCTGCATGACTGGCGAGAGGTTGCAGCCGGTAATTAACACTCGCGAATGTCGTGGAAGCGACTGATTAAAGAAATTAAATCCTAGAATCATTAATTTCGCGTATTTTTCAGCGCACCTCTTTCGTCTCCTTACCTCCCTTTATTACTAGTAGCCTTGAGCATCCCTCCCTACTGGGTTCGGGCTTTTGCCAAACTATTTTCTTTTTCCTTTCCGGTCCTCTGAAATCGCTAATTACAATCATTTCCGCCTCTGTCATGGTTTGCGATCTTCGTAAAGTTTCAAGCTAGTTTCAAGCTAATTTCAAGGGAAAGGGTTTATGCACCGTCAATTTTCGAGAAATGTACTTGTCACCTTAAAAATTCAATTTATGGGTTGGAGCTGTTGCTTTTCATGTTGGATTACCTTTCGGATTCTTTTCCGGTTCGTATTTCTTAAAACTCTCTAGGCATTTGCTGGTAAAGCAAGTGTGTGAGTGTCCATTGTTTTATTGACCCTGGAATATCTATTCTGTAAATAATATTATCTCACCGAAATGAGATACACATCCTTAAGTTAATGTGGAATACGATTCAAGCGGAAAAATTGCTTCACGCGAAGAATAATAATGAGAATTTTATTCACTCGCTCGCAAGTGACAAATAAAAGTGCCCTACAGGTTGAAAAGTGTTTCCACTTTAGTCTCTTTGAATTATCTCTGCTGAATGTAGAAGTATATCACGCACGTGATGTCACGTAACTGTTATCTAGGAAAAAACATTTCCGCTACAACTTTATTTGTAAGAGTCGGTTTATGATGGAATGTCTTGATCGTATTTAATACAATATTGCACTTTTTTTCTTACCAAATTAGTAAGTGACAGAACAAGCGAATTATTCCCTACCAGTAGTTTTAATTCCGAAGACTGGTTTATTTTAGTGTTTTACTCCATTCTCGTTTCAGCATGGCTCTTTTATTTCTTTCTAACTCTATATTTAAATCTGTAACTGCCAGGTTCGTTAAAAACAGTAATGAGAGGACTCAGAGCGTCACGCGATTAATACGTGATTTGGAATGGCAATCACTAGAGAATCGAAGACTCAGCACTAGATATAAATTATTTAGAAAAGCACAAATCTTGTGATATAGAGGAAATAATCCAATCGACACACTGCGTCTGCAAGTCGAACAATGACTATAAAATTAGAGAAATCGGTTGTCGAACCGATAGATTCTAGAATTCGTTTTTTCCTCGTACACGTGCCACGGACAAAACGCGAGGAGAAAAAAAGGATGACAAGTGCATTCATTATCCCCATTTTACGGACCACCACTATCCTTCCCTTTTACTCACGACCGATATCCTGACACCCATTGTCACGCGCCCTTGCGGGGTATTCTGTAGATGTCTGCTTGACGAGGTTCACTCGTGGTCATCCTATGTATTTCTCCCCAGTCCTCCTTCCTTATATTCCCTTCCATCTTAATGAGGCTTTTGTGCCGGAGTATCTCTCTTCTTTGGGGTATTTTCTGAATGCTTCGTCATATTCTTTGGTAAAGGAAACGTTTGCAAAATTCAAAAATGCTATCATTAAAGTAGATATAGGATATTCTCCTTTTTCCAATGGGAGAGAATAAGATGCAGATAAATAGATCAACGATCATGTACCAAGTCATCTGGTGACATAGGTTTTACGATGGCTGTTCTCTAAAGAATGTATAGAATTTGCAAAATCCATTTTTAATTAATTATTTGTTTTTGCCCCTGAACAACTCCGGGATACACATGAAAGACTACATTAGCTTAAGGAAAAGCATTAATGATGGATTGTGGATGTAAAATAATTCCATGCAACTATTACTTTAGCTTAAATGTACTTTTTGTTGCGAGCGGGAGCATTTTCAGGTGATCATATCTGTGATTTATGATTTCAGCCCTCAAAACGGTCAAGAACACAGTTTGTTACCGTTCTGCTTGAATGAGATATTAAAGGTTTAATAATGAGCCAAAGGACAGACATGTTTCAACGTCGAAGGCCTTTATTGTGAAAGAGAGCCTATGGTGAATTATGTGCGCAAGAATTCAATGTTTTCCATCACGGGTCGAATTCGCCATACTTCAGAACTTGACCTTGCAGCCGCGCGAAATTCATCAAGTGCTTCTCACCCCAGGGCATCAAGGCATTTTCGGAGTTTGTTTACAGTTCTTCCGCTTGCCAAACAAGGGAACACAGGCAGTCCAAGCGGCGCGAGCTTTTATTAAAATATATTAATAATGTTTGGAGTGAAGGAGATAAGATCTGGCAAGATGGTTTTCGAGCGGGAAAGCTTGGCGGAAAGCAATCAGCCTTTGATTTGAAATTGAATTTCTGAAACCTATTTATAGCGGGTTCGAGTTGCGGGAGTGACGTCAAGTACTGTGATCTCATACGAAAAGATGACGCCGTGAAAGTTTATGCTCGCTCTCTTCGCCAACGAGAGATAATCAAGCTAGCGCGCGCGCTCGCACCCCTGGCAATGGCGCCACATTTCTCCCGTCATCTTCGCGCTGGTTTCTTTGGCGAATGCGGCGAGCACGAACGGCGCGCGCACCTGCATTTTCTTCCTCCCGGTCCGGTGCACTCGCTGCATCATCATAGTCTCTCTCTTATCCCATTCCTACGCTCTCCCTCCGCAAAAAAAAGGGAAGTCGCCTTTCCTGCCCTACTCCCCTCAAAACCGCAGCAGCGAACCTGAGGATCTGCCGTTTTCGCGGCCATCCCGAATGTGGTCTTCGGGTCCGTGGTTTGGGAAGAGACCGGAAGTCGAAGGAGGGCGAGGGGGCTCCGTGTGCTTATGGGGGGTACTCCGTCCGCTTCGGTGCAGCTTCCGTTTCGAAGGAAGGTCTTCCGGGCACCACACCCGAGAGGGATTCGTCGGCCTCTCGCCTTGTTCGCGCACTGTATGCTCACTGCATGCTTCTTCCGTAAGTTTTTGACGCAGAACGCCTTTTACGAATCGGTACACATCACGCCTCAGGGGGTCACCTCTGCTCTCGCGCTCTCTGACGTTCGCCTAACCTACCTTCATCAACGGTGCTCCACGCTTACTCCCGCTCGCTACCTCCGTGAACGATACATTATTCTCACTGCCATGATCAACTGCCAAAATATTGACCATGTCATAAATCACCTCTCGCCGTCTAAAACATTTAGGTTCGGTTTTATAATGTTGAATCCAATCGTTAAATCTCTTATGCGAAAAATTCACAGTGTAAAAATCATTCATCAACCGTCGTCTTACGCTGTGAATTTTTTTCCGGGATGCGATGGAATGATTTTATGAAATGTGATCCGGGTTCGAGTTCCGGTTCCTGCGAATGTTTTTTGCATTGTGAAATTTGGCATATATATGCCCAGCAGCGGGTAGCTCAGTTAAAGTTACTGTCGCGGCATTTCCCCCAGTTTCTTTCAAATCGTTGTCTTGTTAAAGCCAACCATCAGCTAACGTGGACAATTACTTAACGTTAGTTAGTTAACGAACATAAACATGCTAACCGTAGCAAGTTTGTCAACCAGTTAACGAGGACTTAAACGATCATTTTTCACTTATTTAGTGATTAAGAAACTAATTTTTGGCATTAACCAGTGGTGTTAAGGCTATCTCGTCAACCACTCAAGATAGGCTAACGGGAAAATACTCTCTAGAAAGATCGTAACGAGGTCTAACAACACACAAAAATGAAATTAATTAAACAAAATTCAATACCTAAGCCTAAAAATAATATTTCAAAAAATTTAAACTTTAACCGCCGTGAAACTTTACTTAAACTTTGCGGTCCAGTGAGATATTGTAAGCCCCCCTGTGTTTTTTAATAGTGGTTTACGCCCGTTAATGTCAGTGATGCGAAAGATTCCCCTGACTGGCTGAAATGCTCATCATGTTTAAGTACATCTAAGTTTAAGTAACACTGGTTTAAAGTTTTATGCGTTGCAGTTTTCTTGAGAATACCTGGAGATCCCTAATTTTTTTAGAGAAAAAAGAGAGAAATAAAGGCGTTATAAATGTGAAAATTTCTACTGCGGCGATGCAGAACATGCTCTATCGAAGTGCAGACAACGGATACAGAGAAGTAATCGTAGCCTGGTGTCACTGACGTAAGCAAATGGAAAATAACAGATGTAGAAAAGAATATTGGAAGCATTAGGAAATGAATGCGGTGCTAGAGGAGAATGAAATGAAGATCAAATGGTGGGAATGAATAGTTAACGGGGAGGAGAAAGGAATAAAACGAAGAGGCTGCAAAGAAGAAGGGATGACCTTATCGGACACATTTCGAGACACGATGGCCTGATCCATACAATTTTCGAGGGATATTGAACGGGAAGAAGGGATAAAGAACCTGGATGAGAGAATTAGGAATAAGTAATGGAGCCACAGAGACACCAAAGAGAAAAAATAAGTAAACACGAAGAGGTAGTGAAATCTCATCTAAATATAAATGGCACCCTGCAAACCGCCGCTAAGTTTACGACGAAAAGTGATTTCAAACCATGCATGAAACGCGTAAATCAAGTATTACTTTAAGTGAAATGAATACTGACGACGTTATTCAGTATGAATCCATTAAAAAACTTTGCCTCGGAAGCATTGAGAATATATTGGTTAAAGGTTTGTTTGTAATTCAAACGATGGGAATCGATCGCAAGATAACCGCCGGAAGAAGCTGCTAACGCTGAACATGGCAGGGAGTACTTGCACTTACATCAGTCCGCCTCGGCGGAACTTCCGTTTCCTATGGCGTTGGAAGGTTGTCGGTCTTCCGGGTGCGACCTTGGAAGGGGGAGTCGTTGGCCTCTCATATCGCCCTCGTCCTAGACCTCTAAAAAAAATAAAATAATTCAACAGCAATATATGGACGAAACGGCGATTGGTGGGAGAGGGAGTGGATTGGAAAGGGGGGAACTAAGGCAGCAGGTACGATGCCCTCGTCTCCCTTCCGCGAGCGCAAAGCGCTACTTTCGACGAGCGAGGCGCGCACGTCCCATCGCGTCAGCTCTCGTTTTTACATCCGCGGAGCCGAAATCCCTCATTTTCAAATCTTTCCGACGGAGCTCCGTCTCCCCGGGGGCCTTCCCTCTGGCGTTTGCCGGATGTCCTTGTGTGGACGGCCTGATTCCCATTGTTGGCCCAAAAGAGTTCCTATGGAATTCATTGATTGAAAGGGTTTCCGAGAAGGCGAGATTGGGAGTGAGTTCACAGCATTTACATCTACATAGTGCCCTGCAAGCCTCTGCGAGGACGTGTGGTAGGGGGTGTTAGGTCACCAGCCATCAATGATGATCGTTATTAGAATCTATCATCCTTTCACACTCGAGATGCTCAAACTGCCGTAAGTATTTCCTAAAGTGATATTCACGAATTGAGGGGAAAGGGAAAAAGGATTCTTTATATCTATCTGTTCGGAAGGTAGTATCTCTCAAATTACCGTCATGGTCTCGTCTACCAATGTAATGCGAAGGTAGAATGAATGCTTCCCTTCTGTTTCATTGTTAAACTTGAATGATTTGTACTCTCTAACAGTTTGAGACCCCTCATGCGAACTTCGTTATGATAAACATACATATGAGTTCACGCCCATCAGGGGATTTATCTGATTTTTCGACCACCTCATGGCCTGAGTCAAGAAGTGGAGCTAATTCTAACGCTGGTGGGTCGAGAGACATTGCCGAGGAAAATTAAAAGTAAGATTCTATTTGTTGGTACTTCTATATCGTTTAACGTTAGCTAATCAAATGTTTAATTGCCACATAAAAGTTAAGGTTTGAGAATTACATAATATTTAGTAATTGGTATGTGTAAAAAAATAGAGATATTTTCATAGTTATCTTCGAGATTATGCTGTTATCCTACCTGGAATGAACATGCGTCACGGGCAACACGAAGAGATTCGGAATTAAAATGTGTTTGGATATAAAAACCGTGGAAGGTGACATAAAGATATTTGGGTGTGGTATCGTTGGATGCTTATTACTTCTATTTCTTTAGACATGTTTGGAAAGGTAGCCACAGAGATATCCACAAAAAAGTAGCAAAAGCATTTCCTGGAGCTTATGTCTATAGGCGCGTCCTTGGATCCACCCGAATGGAGTTTCTTTCGGCATTGGTCGAGTTTTTATGCAAAATATTGGGGTGCAAATTCAATATTATCTTTAAAAGTCGAGAATTTTTTCAAATATATTGCGGAGAACGCAAAATTGAATTTCTGCTGATAAATTTTACCCGATAATTTTAAGATTTCCATAAAAAAAGAAAAGCCATTTAATTTCGGTATCATTATTTTTTTACGTTAGTGGTCCGTTGTCACCCTGGAAATGAATCCTCAGCAATAAGTTAATGTAACTCACTGTATTTTACGATTATTGCGTTCATTATCCCGGTGGGGCTCTATCTGCCTGTCCCACATTTCTTTTCCCTTGTGGCTGGAAAACGCGAGTATGACGGAGCTCCTTTTATAGTAATTTTTATGGTCTGGATCGATGCGTGCGCGTCGATAATTGTAAATTGAATTGATGTTGTAAACATTTAAATTTATACCTGTGGGGCTATACCCACTCAAATAGTGCAACCAAATTGAAGATTACCTATCCCTCTAAAAAAAATGGTTCCGCCCGTATTTAATCATTTACCAGGCTAAAAATAATTAATGTTACATTCCAAGTTACTTTTTGGGCGTTATTTTTCCTTGTCGTGATTATTCTGCAGCGATGCTGGCATTTATGGCAAGTGTCCGGATTCAGACAATTTTGAGGAGCTACTAAAACCGTATCTTGGTTTCCCCTTCCTGTACGAAATTTTTTTTTCGTTTCACAGTTCGCGACCAGAAATTGCTCAATGAGATATCGTAACATATTAAAGCGTTTTCACTGATTACGTTTTTCTATTTCATTCATAGGTGGTGCCCTAATATCCTCACCTACGTTCTTCGGGGCATTAGGCATTTAGATGTGTCGATTTCTACGCATGATGCAGTCCATTTCCAATAGGATTGCATGAATTTAGACGAGGGTAAGCGCATGCATGGGTGGCGCATTTGGTTCCCAGGTGCCCGGCTCAAATCTTGGTGTTTGGTGGCCCTCCCCATCTAATTGGTGCAACTTTCTGGACGGTAGAACTACGTGAGACACACAATGATAGTACAGGGAAAGGAAGTAGAACACCCCCCCACACATTGGTACATGAAATTCAAACGCTTTAAGGCTGTTTAGGTTAATATGTTATTCCTCAACTATCGAAGCCAACCACCACCGGGTTGACTACCGCGGTGGTGAGTGGATTGGTGAATGAAATTTAAGTTCGTCATAATTCGAGGGTAAGTCAAAAATGGTTCGGACTTGAGAAAATATCTATTTTATTTTTACAATAATTGCTCGAAAACATTAGGTTTTTAATCAGGTAAATTTGTTTAAGGGGGAATTTGCGATTCTCGGCAGGGGGTTCAGAGGATTGGGATCGTGTCGCAGTTGTTGCAATTTCCTAAACTAGTCAGGGGATGCAAGAAACAAACATATCGGGAGCGGCCGTCATGATCGCAGAATTTTTATTCAGTACTCCTGTATCTTATTATTTACTGCTGCTATCTTTTTTTCCACTCACACTTACCCCGCCCTCCCAACCCACCCCCTCACGGATCACATCCCGTCCTCGTATTCATTTCGCTTATCTCCCAGCCATCGGCATCCGCGTTGGCGACACTCCCTTTCCCTGCGAGCGCGCTCCACTTTTCACGCATCGCGACATCTCTCGG
>LYUA01000096.1:568877-579367 GCA_002093875.1 Calopteryx splendens
CCCCCCCCCCCGCTCTCCTTCCCCCCCACCACACATGCATTCCCAAACACCCCCCACCCCACTCCGGCCGTATCGGACACGGGTCGTAAAAAAAACACAAAGGGCGCGGTTTAGCGCCGCGCGTGAGTCTGAATGGAGACGAGAACCCCCCGCGCTGTTATGCATCCATCCCTCCTCGCCCCGCGAGCCGTTATACGCGAAACTCTCGCCGAATGCTCTCCGTCGACGCTTTCTTCCCCTCGTCGCAATGATGCAGTCGAACGAGGAGTCGCTTCGACTGTTTTTAAGTGGGCGTTTTCTCTGATTTTTGGAATGCCGAAATCCGAAACGGGAAATAGGAAATATGAAGACGCCTTGTTTCCGTTGAAATTTAAACTAGACAACGAGTTTCTACCGCCAGTTTGTTTTTCAATTATCGAGGAGCATTCCTCCAACCTCTCCGTCAAAACTTTCTATTCGATAAGATGCCACATTACTGGCCCTGTGGAATTTATACAAATGAGAAGCTCGTCAGGCATTCGCCTCCAAGAAAAAAATAATGATTCTCCCCAATCGAGTTTTCCCTCTTGTCATAGATGTTATTTTCAATCTCATGAGACCCCTACCTGCTGTGGGATTTCGTTTGCCCAGGATTCGACAAATTTGACAATTCATGATTAGGATTACCTAAGTGATTCAAAGTCAGATTCGAGACAAATAATTGAAGAATGTTTTTAAATAATTTTAAATGCAAATTGGAAGTCTTGAAAAAATATACACGCGTGCTTGAATTGCGCGAAATACTTCACAGAAGATGAGAGAATGTACCAAATGTCCAAACGCGCCACCGCGTAATTCAGTCAAGCGCTCCTCCTCCTCCCCCTTCGCGTTAAATCTCTTGGTGGATAACCCCAAACGTCGCTATGCGCTCCTTAAAAATGTACGAGCAGTGCGGAGCTTTGCTGCCGCTCGCAATTAAGGGAACGAGTGGGTGCACTCTAAGCGAGCTCACGCCCTTCTCGTTATTTTTTTTCTATACGCCTTGAAATCGGTAATTTTCACGCCTGGTCATGTTAAACTCCCCCGAACACCTTGCTATTATGCGATGCATAATTTACCCCGTCTTGACTTACGTACATTCTTTTTACTCCCGTCCTGTTATCCGGTCCGAAGGAACAATTGATCGTAAAAATGACGTTCGATTATAAATTATATTTTTTACGCAAAATTGGGGCTTAATTTTTACGAGCTCATTCCATTGCATATCAATCAAAACCAAGTCCACCGTCCCAAAAAAAATGAGGAACTAAAATTTAAACGGTACGGAGTACGAACTACCAATTAGCATTGTGTGAGTGTGATACGTTATGAAGACAATTTCCGTCCAACGGGACAGCTTTTAACTTCGTAGTTTTCGTTTTTCTCAACTTTTTTTAGACTCCTTTAGTATGAAAAATAAGCGCACCCTTGCTTTTCCCGTTCGCTTTAACTTCAATAGCTTCTAAGATATTCAAGCCCAAAACTTCTCACGGAGACATATAAAATCTGATTTTAATTCTTACTCTACTATTGTACAAATTACTTTTAAAGACGTTTGCGTCTGGCTGCTTATATTAGCTAGCAATGCTTATTATTTTAGTTTAAATACCTATCCGTTCTTATCTCACGCTAAGGAATTCCGAAATAAATTCCCAGCGGAAGCGTATTTTTAATTACAGCGTTTGTACTGGATGAAATTGCGGCTGTATTTTTCTGATCACGTCTGCTTCGCCGCTTATGGTTGGCGTTTTCACGAGCTGTTTCACCGTAGCGGTTGAGCTGCCACGTGCCTGACAATTACGGTTAATGTTTTTTACAATGAAGCATTTAGTGAAAGCTTCAATTTATGAAAAGAAAGATAAGAATCATATTTTCATCAAATCCTCCAGAAGTCAGTTGGGTGAGTTGAGTGCGGTGAGTTGGTATTCTCCACTTTGAGATTTGATTACTGAATAATTTAAATCGCGGTATCTTTAAATTAGGATAATTCGTTGCACGCATTGGAAATTATGGCCTATGTTTTTTACGCCTCATCACAGTGTGTTCCTCATAACAAAAAAGTAGAGTTTATGCCCTCAGAATCAAAAATTCGGGCCTCAGTGCATTGGTACATTGATACAGAGTAACGGAGAGCAAATGCAGGTAGAGACAAAATGTGTATTAACTATGCCAACAGATATATTTCGATGTTTCCCAAAGAGATGCGTTTTTGATAATCTCTACTTTAATGTCTTTTGGCTGATGTTTTTGGTAATTTGGTAATGGTGTTTGGTAATATTCATTTTTCGGAAACTACAACTAAAGATACCAAGTTTTTTAGTATCATAAGACCCCCTATATAGGCCTTTACTCGATGGTAATATTATGGTACTCTCCTTGGCTCCCCCCCTCGAACTGTTTCTATTTGTTTGAAAAATAAGGACAAAATTAAGTTTCGTATTTTTTCACCGGGAAAAAGAATTCGGACGAAAAGCTCCCCGATTTCTAGGTCGACGAATGAAGAAAAATGGATATGTTGGGAAATAAAAATTGGGATTTTAAATAGAAAAAGAGTTGAAGATATTAGGACATAAGAAGGATATTAGTGCAGGAATAAGATGGTCATGTTTTACTTGGTAGCATCATCATCCCTCGAATAATAGATTTCAAGAATCTTCCAATATGGAAGTTTACTCAGTAGATCAACTGCTTTAATAATACTCTCGATATATACCTACTTACAGCAGAAGGAGGCACTTTTACAGAGTAGGCTACCTGAATTGCAAAGTCTTAAACTTTTAATTTATCCACTAAATATAAATTATCTCCGCAAAATGCTCCGCAGTTTCTTCCACCCACATATCTAATTTCAAATCCTTTGCCATTTTTCTTCTTCTTCCTCTTCATAAGTGCCCTGTTCTACCAATAATTATTCTTCAGAACCAGTTGTCCTGCTCTCCTTCCGTCTCTTTGATGGCCTTCTTCTTTTTCTCTTATTTTTTGTGGAGTATTCAGCCCATTTCCATTTAACCAATTTCGATTCTTCCATCCTGTGCGTTTTTTCAACATTTTTTTCTAATAAACTTTCGTGCTACTGAAAGTCAAGAGAACACACTCTGGACTCATTGTCAGGAGCTCCCGACAGCGGCTAATACTCACGGCCATACCTTCGATACCTTCGTTTGAAACTCACGGGAGATGCCACGGTTGCATTGGGACGATGTTGATGTCATTCAGCGATGCTTCTCGAGTGACGTGTGAAAACGCCCTGAGGAACTCTGTAGTGGAAGTCCCGACAAGCACCCCTCCCTCTCGAGCCCTCATCCACCTATCATTCCTCAATTTCGCATTCCATCCCGCCTCTCGTCCGGGTGTTTATTTCTTAAGTTGTTGACTCGTCGAGTCTTAAGGTAAACAGAGTGAAACAAAGCGAACGAAAGTGGTGAATGCACGGGCGGTGTGAAAACGGACTGGTGTGCGGAGGAGGGAAACTCCTCCTCAAAGGTCTCCCGTCTCTTCCTTCGACCGGGGGCGGTGGAGGAAGTGAATGAGCCAGAGTGAGAGAGATGTATGTGTGCGTGTGTTGACTGAGATGGGCGGGGGAGATAATGGAGGTGTGCGTTTTCAATGTCGCGCCTCGAGGCGATTCTAATTCATGACTTTTCTATCCGCCTTGGCTGTCGCCTAAATCCATTCAGAACTCCGTGACCGACCTCCCGATGAATTTATGGATGGATAGATTAGCGTCTATATTGAGAGAAATTTAGAGTATCAGTTCCTCTCCTTCGTTTGCATCTTCCCTTCCTTCTCTTGAGCTCTCTGAAACCGATATGAAATTGTTAAAAGTGTCACAATCACATTTAAACGCTTGAGTGAGAATTTTTCGATAAAAAAAAGCTGGCATGTTGAAAGTATTTATTGAAATTATGAAATACTTTAGAATGGTGGGGTCTTTTTCAGAGAGGGGGTGGGGGAGACCAAGGGAGTGAACTTGAGGCAGGTAAATAAGTGCAAGTTTTTGTTTTGCGTGGGAGTGCCACTGGGAATCTGAATTAGAGCTTAAGGTCGTGTGTCATTTTGTTGTAACTATTCCTGTATTTTTCTTTCACCAGTTGGCGAACTTTTAACATTTTTAATTTTTATTAGATTTAAAAAACAAAATGGAATGGAGTATTGTCAATAAAACGAAAAATCGAGTACACTATAATTCTTAAAAGGGAAAAATTGACTTTTACCTGAAAATGATGGCTCGGAAACTTCGTCCTTGAGGCAATATGACAATCATAGGTTGAAGACTTTCGAAATGTGGGTGTGGAGAAGGTTTTTGAAAAGTGTAATGGACGGAATGGAAACGAACGAAGAAGTTTTGAGCATGGTAGGGTAGGAGAGAAGGCTATGGGGATAAATTCAAAGAAGAGGGTAAAAGTGAATACATTGCTTGCTAGGTGGCGATGGGTTGTTGAATACATTGAAAGAAGAAAAAATATTGGGTAAGCGAGGCAGAGGGAGGAGAAGATTAGGCATTTTGGATGTATTGAAATTGACGGAAAATATAAGGAAATGAAGAAAGGGTTATTTTAGTGTGCATCGTTGAGGTATTAACGCCGTGTGTTCATTTGAAACCAACGCTAACCGGTATATTACCTTTAATTAATAAAAGGTTTTATTGCCTTGGAAAGGTTTTATTGCCTTATTGGATGGAGTGTTCAGCAATCGAACGGAGTTAGTGATCCGTTTTTCCGCGTTCAATGTCTGTTGATATCCACGATCCTCTTCCAAACTCCTAGTGGCCATTCATATGCCTCTCCATCGGTGGCTAATCCCCCTGCCGTAAGCATTTCGGTTGGTTGCAGGGTGCTCTTGCGAAAGTACCTTGATGCTCGCTCTTTCTTTCTCTTTCGTTCTCCAACGGAGAGGTCTCCATTTCTCGCCTCCGGTGCTGTGATCGGATATCCGAGTGATGAGGGGGGATCCGAATTCCCCATCTGACGCCACCATTCGCGTTCCTTTTTCCGCCGGCTGCAAAACAGTCAGTTATGACGCGTGCCATAAGGTTTGGAGGAAAAAAGAGAGAGCTCCTTGTCGCGAGATTTCTTTTTGTGTTGCACGCCCTGTCCTTTTCTTTCGCTGCCGAATGCAAATAAAGGAAGTGCGGAGGAATTCAAACGGATGTGATTTTTTTTGCGCCCGTCACCTTGTTCCGCGGGTGAACGCCTCGTGTGTTTTCTCGCACGAGTGCGCATTTAGGAATTCATGTGGAAATGGGTCGAGAATCAATTGAAAACGGCTGAAATGGCGGCGCCGGCGGCCGAGATCCCACCATGCGCAGATGAATTTTCGAAACTCGCGTATGGCGAAAGTGAAATCTTCTTTCATATCCAGTTTGGTGTAATGAATCTTCGTCATTCCTATTTCTAAAATAAGGGCCCTAAGGAATCTCTAGAATACCCCTTTACTATAATATTAAGGTATGTCTTAACACGAAATCGTGTTCCATAAGAATTGTAAGCGTTCACCCGTCACAGACATGCATTAAAATATACCTATTTAGGTTAGGCGTCCGTTTCTTATAAAAAGGTTTTTGCGCTAGCCGCTCATATTATAATACATTCTAGAATGAACATAGAGCGTCGCAATCTTATTGGCTATCCTGGATTTGGGACCACTGGAAGCACTAAGATTACAAGTCAGACTCGAACTATTATATAAAGGCAGTTTCAAATTCGAGTTTCAATTTGAAACAGGAAATTAGCTTCGCATTACATTAGCAAGCGCGACCTCAAAAAAGGAGTTTGAGGGAAATTGACTGTAATAATGACTATTGATTGATTGAATGTAATATATAGCTATTTCCAAATAGGAACGATATACGGAATGACTTTTCCCTTTCACAATTCGTGGCCAAAGCAGTGAAAAACACATTCGGCAACTTATACTTCACGAAAATGAAAAGGTGCGAAATGCCAATCACCTCCAATTAATCTGAATTCAATGATATCAGGCTCAACTATGTGAAAGTACATGTTCATGAAATAAGGAAAAACATAGATGAATCATGTCCAACGTCCAATTAACCTAGTTATCGATAGCCTAACACCGCCTGCCTCACACCCTATTGGTGACCTGCAGGGTAAGATATAGTTGCATTACTCGATATTGCTCGATATTCCCGATAATTATGGATTTCTCGGTATTTCATTTAAGCATATTGCCCGTCGATATTGGAATGTGAATATCGCTCGGCGTATTCTTGTCCCAATCCGTAGACCACTTGGACCGTCGCAGTCTTCACCCTCTGCGTACCACTCCTCACTGAAGCCCCCTCGGCCCTGAAGTCCCCTCGGCCCTGAAGCACCCTTTTTGTTTCGACGCAAAACGTTTTACATTTCGGTACACATATTGGGATGGGGGTCTCGGTTGGGGGCATTCGCGGGGTCAGAATTTCTCTTATTTTGTTTTGTCCACTCTGCTCCGCGTCTACTTCGTTCAGAGCAGTGGGTGGTGATACAACGTGTGTACAGTGTTAAAATGGCGACCATGTATAAATCAATTACGAATTCCACACTCGCCCCATTTAAAATATTTTGTCTCGTCATACACTCAAAAACGGCAATGGGAAACACTCCATAGACATTTCTAACGTTGCCTAACAAAACAGCAAAAAAACCCTTATTTTGAGTAAATATTTCGTAAATTTTATCCTGTATGTTTTTAATTCACGCCCTTCCGCGGCTACTTAGACCAGAGCATTAAAGAATAGTTCTTTTGCAAAAGGAAATGTCTACATGGTAAAAAAAGAATCATCGAAAAATCGCGAAAACTGACGGATTGACGAGGTATGTTATAATCACCTAATATTTTCCAGCATCCATTTCAAACGTGTTCTAACAAACAAACAATCTTTTGAAAAGCTCTAAACGATGCCCAACAACATGTTGAAATGCAAGTTTAAATTATGTTAAAAAAGAACTAATTTTCCAAAAAAAATATTTCAGAACATATTATCTTACCGGCACGGGGTTGAGTTTTTAATTGCGTACAATTTGCGGTTACATTACCCTGAACCCTATCGTATTTTTCCGCCGCTATGGACATAGCGTGGGGTTGCGTAATCACCGTTGATGATCGCGACACACTCTGGGCAATCGGGTGTCATGCGCCTCAACGCACGGCAGCGTCGCACGCTCGCATCACGGCGAATTAAATGAGGAGGGGGGGAAATTGAGGAATTGCGTGAGGAATTGCGTTGGAATGCTCGTCAGCTTGCAAGGGGGGCTTCCTTCGATCGGAGGAGCGAGGGATTGAGCTGCCGCGGCGCGGATCGCGTTTCACGACTCATCAGTCAGCGCTGGGAACCCACCCTCTCGTTAAAATTGTGCTCCCCTTCCACCCATCGCCCCATCCACCCCACGCACCCCTCATCCCCTTTCCCTCGCCGCGGGGGCGTCCTTGCCCGGGTGACACCACGGCGCGGACGACGACGCACACACGACCGACATGGCGCTGGGCCCTACTTGGCCGCCCACCGGCCGCAATCTAACGGAACTCGGACGGACGTTGGTGCTCTCCTCCCTCCCCGTCCCGTGCTCCCTCAGCATCTTAGTCGACTGGACAACTGCATTTGGGGCGTTGGAGCACGGCCATTTAGTCATTTGGCGGCGGTGGTGGACAGGAGATCCCTCCGACGCGGAGTGTTTAGGGGCGGAGAAGGGTATCCGTAGGCCTTGAGTTGGCATTCTTCGCGACCATCCCAGATTTGTTTTGAGATACAATTTCCTCGCCAAGATCTGTCGCATCTCACCTGGTTTCCATTGGTTTCGCATTTATATTCCTCAGTCGAGCGTTTTTCAGGCCTCCAGAAGTGTCCCAAATTAATGTTGGAATCCACGTCGTAGAATTCGGCATCTATAAATGGTCTTAATTGCTTCTGTTTGGTATTGGTGGTTTATACCCAGGGGTGGCTGAGAGCTTGTGCCAATCTCAGTCACCATAGCAAATAAATACATTTTAACTCATGTGACCTACTTTTTTACTTTTACATGTTAGTTCTAGTTTTTTAGGGATTTTCCGTGTGGTAAAATAACTATTTTCTGTTAAGTATATTATATAATTAATATAATTTCTGTAAGGGAAATTAAACTCTGTCATAGGTAAATTAATTAATTGGTCTTCTTCCGCATTGTAATTTCAATTTAACAAAGCGTGTGGAGGTATCTCTTACTGTATTGATAGGAAGTAACAGTGCGGTCCAAATTTGCTTCAGGCGGCGGCCTTTACACACTATTTTTCACTGTTTTGAATAATGCAGTATATCGATGCCATAATTAAACCAATTTTGGGATTTGATTGTCTGATTACCGATTCAGTTTCCTCTTTCCTTCCATAGAAATGTTATTTTTATCGAAGTTGATTTTACTGGGGAATTTTGTGCCTTAACTTGTGGCTAAATTACAATTAATCGGCTTCAAAAGTTATTTTATATGCATTGTGATGATCGTGATGGGGTGTCGAACACCTCCATCCTATGTCTCCATATTATGATTAGATATGAAATACTTTGTCGTACGAAATATCCTCAAGTGGTTTGCTGCTGGTGGGCTCCCGAGGTGTCTTGAAGATGACTCAGTGGTTTTCCAGTCGCTGCTGCGTTTATCCATTTTCTGGGACAGTTTCGCAGGCATCCATCACTATGACTTTCATCGGGTCAAAAGACTTCTCACCTGATTCGAATCAGCCTTACCGGATACTGAGTTTAACGAGAAAAGAGAGAAAAGAATTGGCAGCATTTACAAATTCTTTTAACGTTTTTGGGGTATTGATATTTAATGTTGTGCTTGATACGTTCGTTTCTACCCGTCCTTATAAGAGGCCTTTGCCGTATTCGTGAGGGAGGGTAACTTCCGTGTAGTCGAATACGTTTTGGGTTCCACCACCACCGCACTCCAGCCAGAGGCAGGTGTGTGCAGATTTTACTTCGTCCATGTGATGTTCACACATTCCGCGCGGGAGGGGGGGTCGGCAGTTTTTATTTCCCCGAGTCACCTGCGGCTTCCAAGAAAGCTCAGGTGCGCAGTAGAGCAGTAACTTCCTTATGAATTGAGGTCTCCAGAGGGATCACTTGTTTGTGAACCCTAAACAATTTGATCAGTAGCCAACGAACTCTCCATACGTTCGCTGTATTTCATTTTGTTAGGTATAGTTGAATAGTTAATTAATTCTCGGAAAATTTGATTTAAAAAAACTATCCGAAAATGAAGTTTATACAAGGCTCTGAAATGGGGATATGATTCTCATCGGTGGTTAATATCCCGAAAAAAGGTCTTCTGTAGCTGCCACACATAGCATTCCTCGCCATTTCTCCCTAATTACCTAACTTCACATGCATCGTTCTTTATTCCCTGTGCTCCAATCATGGTGTCTCCGATGCAGTAATTCCATCACATTTCCTCCATCAATCAGTTGGCTACTCCAATTCATGAAAAACTTATCTACTTCTCACTAGAAATGATCAATTCGTTGAAGTCATACGGAATCAACAATAGGGCATAAATAAAATAAGTCTGGTTTCGAAACGAAGACAACACGAAAAGAGCACGCAGCCTGGGAAGTGAACGATCTGTAGCTCTGCTCGAACTCTAGAAAGCTTTGGAAAGGAAACCTCTGTGTCAGAGGTTCTCCACTTAGCGGGGAATTAATGGTTTTCAGGGTGGTAATAGAGCCACAAATCGGTAGACTCAAAGCATGCATATTCTCTGAAGGTTGATGCTTATCAAGATGAGAAAACACACAGGAGCACCCCGTAGTACATCTAATTTTGATAATAAATGTGCAAGCAATATATGTTGTGCATGTGGTAAAAAGAACCACTGCTCTGGAGCTCAGCAAAACGAAAATGTCTCACTTGTGAAGTCTCCCGCCGGTACACCGAACGGTATTCGAACCGGCTCGCTACGCATCGACCCAGCGTGTTTGGCTGAGATAAACATCAAATAAAATTTCTTGGAGGTCAGTACGAGTTCCGTAAAATATGTTTTGTTTTTAACGAGGAAAACTAAATTTTTGTTCAATTATTCGGGCGTTTGGATAACAGTATAACCCTCGATAGAATCCTAGCTCTTGAAAACACAGAAACGATTCCTGCACTACGGGACTCTTAACTGATTCGTATCGAAGCCGTTGTTCTCTTATATTTTATCCGCTTCGAGGGCGATGTGGAGGATTAAAATCCGGGATTTTTAAACGCCGCGCAACGTTTACGACACGACGATCGATGCGGATATCCCTTGATAAGATTTAGTGGGATAAGCTCTCTATGCTCCTCAGCGCGAGGCTTGGACCAATGGGGGGTGGGGAGAGGGAATCGGGCAGAGCACGCTCAAAAAACAGACGCGAGACGCATGTCAGCCTAAAATCATAATGCGCCAAAAAATGGCATCCTCGGCGTCTTTTTTATTTCGGCGCGCTGGATCGCGGGGGGGGGGGGACGCATGCAC
>LYUA01000096.1:602040-613653 GCA_002093875.1 Calopteryx splendens
ATCTTAAAGGAAAACTTGAGCAAGACAGGGAACGAAATTATTCGTTTATGCGAACCCTAAAAGTTGGAAATATTTAATGAGACATTTCGAGCTTTCCGATATTTT
Organism: Calopteryx splendens; assembly: GCA_002093875.1. Classification (NCBI taxonomy): domain Eukaryota; kingdom Metazoa; phylum Arthropoda; class Insecta; order Odonata; family Calopterygidae; genus Calopteryx; species Calopteryx splendens. The sequence continues at coordinate 602,146 of LYUA01000096.1, forward strand.
TGGAGTAACCACTTAAATAAAATACACTACAGGTTTAACGATTTAAAAAAATATTGGCTAGTTGAATAGTTTACTTGATGATAAATCATCATTACCTGCAGGATTCTTTGATAATAATAATTACACCTTTTTAATTTATGTAGTGGTTATGCACTCAAGTGATTTTATTGATTGTAAAACACTTCTTACTGTTGTGCTGTCCTGTCCGATTTTTCTGATGTATTCGCCCTACTAAAATTAGACCCCTAAAATTCATAGTCAACATTCAGGACTTGGACTTCCCTAATGTGCTATAGATCGTAGGCAAAGAGAAGGATAGGAATTGCGTTTACTTCAGTTTATTTGGATTAACAATTATTAAATAAATCTTTTCGCATGATATGATATTTAATGGTGCCGTCACTTTCCCCGTTTCACTTAACCAAATTAAGGGAAACTTAGTCCAGTTAAATGAGTGCGAAAGTGAAATACGGTCACCTCTGGTTTAGACTGGTTTGTGATACGTATTTCAGGTGGGTCCAAATTGGGAAAATCGAACGCAGGCTGTCATGTTGTGTTTTTGATTTGAATGCACAAGTCGTGATCGCGGTAAGAAACTAGTCGGTCTTCGATCAGCCCCAACGGTCCAGACAAGGAACGGGTCGTCGCCCTTCTTAATACTGCTGCCCTAAAAGTTTGCATGCATTTCCGGAGTCGCTCGATGAGGATCTACCGTCACCTTCGCCACTAAATTGCCGAGGAGGAATTTGGCTGCAGATAGGTTGGGATCCCCTTTACTGTGATCAGCATGTGAGGGGGTTTAGCTATCATTCCCTCGCTGCATTAAAGTTTGCGGAGTGAGTTCCTTTGCCACTCTCCGACACGTCATTTTTCCGTTTTTATTGCGGCCCATTTTGTTCAATTAGCGTTGTTTTCACGGAGTAGGCAGAGCGTAAAATTTCTCTCCGGGTGCATTGCGCGCGCTTTTAAATCGCCGGCCCCTCGTCGTTCGATTGCCTTTGTCTCCGAAGAGCCACGCCCACTCCCGCAAAGTGCTCCGTTCTCCCGGGGAAGGGGGCGAAAATTCTTTTTTTTTAAATCTTTTCCGTTATCGAGTCTGCGTTTTTCCTCCCATTCAGCGTTCCAAACTTGGCTTCTTCCTGCTCACATCTTAAGTACCGCGGGACTTGTCGCAGTTTTTTGCCGTGAGTCAATGAAAGCTATTACTTTGAATATTCTTTGGCGTGGAAAATCCGTGTTCTAGCCTCTTTGAGTCATCCATTCATTCATTGCTCCATTATGGTCAATGTCTTAACCGACACATTATCTTCTTGGAACCTGAATTTCAACATTTTTTTCCAGGAAGTAATTTGGGCCCTCCAAGTTAGTTTTGCGTGTTCTGATCTCTCCTGCGGTCGTGGGTTTGAATCCCGGCTTGGACATGGGTGTTCTTATTCTAGGATGAAAGAGTCATGATTTTTTACGGTACGCATGCATCCCCCATATTCAGCTCATCAGCACCTAAATGAGTTTATATTACTGTAGTAGCATTTACTGCGTTTTATTTGAATTGCTTCAAATACCTGTTGAGCCCTGTGCAGGATGAGAATTGATTTCGGGCACGGTAGCACTTGAAGATAAGTTAATACTGGACACCTATTTCAAGTGTGTAATTTTTAACTGTTCGTTATTCGAGTAGAAAACGCGTGGTTCAAAAGATACAGGCCCTCTTAACGGCTAAGGTCGCATTCCTAAGAGCGGATAGGGCCACTTAACAGATCGGCTCTTTTAACATAAGAAACACACTTGATTTAAACCCGAAAGCTCTCGCTTAATCTTTCAAGTAAATCAACGATGTGTTTTGGTGAAATGAGATATTTTGCCATTGGGAATCAGGTTAAGGTGGAAGTTTCCGATTCGTCGCCCACTAAATATTTCCGTAATATTCCTCATGCGAAGGGTTTGAGCCGTGTCCTTTCGGTGAAATTTTGAACTTTCGCTTTTGAACTTTCGTGCACTCCATGCCTTCGTCAGTTAATCCTCCCTTTATGCTTTCCCCTGGGGAATCATTGCGCTAGAAAAAAATAAACGCAATGCTCTCCTCTCTTTGATAAGCTCACGATAAATCGATTCATAAGCATGTACGAACAGAATGGGGGCATTGGATCCCCTAGTCGCGCTCTGTTTGGTGGCGGTCGGTCTGACCATCTCTATTTTCACTTTCTTTCCTCCCTCCGCTATCACTCGCAGCATCGAGCGCGCTGGTTTTCGAGCTCACACGTGTGTGGTCTCCCTGTGGACGGACCTCGTCGCCACACCCTTCTGGTCTGGCGCGCTGTGCTCTCATTATTAGTGCTCCCGTGAGTGGGGGGGGGTGAGGGTGTTCTCCTTTTAACCTCCAGCGCGGGGTGGGAGCGCTCTCGCCTGTACCGCCAATAGTCTCCGCCAATGGCTTCGTGGATCTTATCCGGTGGCTTCGATGTATGAATCACTTCGTCAGTTGATAAATCACCACAAAGTATGAGATGGGATTCCACGGAAAAATGGACTCCATACTTATTTCAACTTATTAAAACGGAAGGTAGCATTTACATAACAATATATATGCACCTCAATGTGAGTTTGGCGTTGTCCAGTGGGTAAAGCTCCGGAGAGCCGGGTTTCGATTCTAGGTGACGCCTCTGGGAACACTCAGCTTCTCTAGAGCTGTGTAATTTTTCGGGTACCAGATCTTCCTGGGTAATCGCAGGCGGGGTACAGGGAAAGGAACTGCTCCCCCCCCTCCCCAGCCTGGTGTGTGGGCTTACTTTTTAGTAGTATTGGGTGAGCTCTACCCTCACCTACCAAAATGACTATCGGATTGATAACTTTTGTTTTCTCGTGTGGACTTCATCCTTCACTTTGTCGTTACTGGTGCCCTAACACCCTCTCGTCATCATTCCTGCTTGTTTAGTTTTGTGTACACACAGATGTTATCGGTTGCACTTCATCTTCATTGAATTAATGGCAGGCAATAGGATGGCTAAAGTTTTGAACGTCCATTCCTCTACTTCCTTTCATTTTTGGCATTTTAGTTGGTCTGACTTTATCTTCTGTAAGTGAAACTCTCGTCAATGGTTGGATTTTTCTCGTTTTACGAAACCATTTTGCTGGACTCGGAATTGACTTGCCAACACGATTGTTCTAGTGGATTGATTCCGAGTTCAGTCTGATGTCCCTGCTCATACAGGAATCTGATTCTATGCAGAATTAGGTTTCATCGAGTCCCCCCAGTGGACAAACAGACTACCTGTAGCTTCCGGAAGAAGAGAAAGGATGACTCATTTTTCACCGAGCTTTGGATTTTACGTGTATCGTAAAGTGGCCATCAAGACGAAGTTTTTTGTATTCGTCACCACTAGAAATCTGGGCGTGAAATAGGCAGTCGTATAATAATCGTTTATTGTGACATCAATATTGTAGTGTAAAATAAAAAATTGAAGGATCCGTTTTTCCTCTTTATTTCTGCTAATTTTCAATATTTTCCTATAGATATTTGTTTTTGACTGTAGTCGAAAGCACTTGTACGAAGTTGTAAGATAGAAATGTGCATTTTCGATATCAATCAATTTCAGAATGGTTATCTTCAATTTTACTATCCATATTCCAAAAGCATTATGTTAATCCTTTTTACCTGTACATAATTTTTCTTGGCAATATTGTCTCGCTTCATGGATTGTGAATTAATTTTTGTTTCTGAAATTTCCCTTGAATTTTTACAGTATAGCTTTGTCGAAGATGCACCATAATTTCATGCTTCTTCCAACTTACGCTAGAAATGAATGTGCTAGGTGTATAAAACCTTGCGCATAAGCTTTATGTACCAGTGTAGTTCTATAATGGGAGCGTTTCAGATGATAAAAGCGTATACGGTCCATCAGATGAAAGCCATTGTCCCATGAGAAACATAATGCGCTATAATAAGAGCTTTTTTTGTGATCCCAGGGTGAATTTTATTGACTGCCTTTAGTGCCACTTTATTGACTTTTTTATAGCATGAACCATGGATAATGCATTTGATAAAGAAAATGGCATAGGATAAAAGTGAAAAATGATTTGACCCAGTGGTGTTGAACTGCGATGAAGGTCGACTACGTCGTCTTCGTAGTGGGCGAAGATCGCGCTGAAAGTGAGGAGGGGCTAGGTACTAGCTTATTACATTTAACGTATCACATTAAAAAATATTACCCTCTTCCCTTCGAAAAATTTTCTTGATCTATGGACCCCCACAGATTTAGCTTAGTGACATTGCCGTTTTTACACTAATACCAGGGAATATTAACCCGCGCAATCCACGACTACAATGCAAAAGAAAAACGATGAATAGAGGAAAAGAAAGAAAGGTTAACACTTGAAGCGTCTTCTGGTGCATGCAGTGTTAATAACAGAATTCCAATGTATTGGATAAGTTTAATCTGCTGTTTGCATGTTCCTTTATATTAACGTAGGTAAAGAACGAGTTTCTTTTTACTTCTTTCTTTTTTTCAGGATACAGTGTATTTCGGATGAAGCCGACAGCAATTTTCTACTCACCAGCAATAAAAGACACGCCCGCATTTTAAGTTTTGGTTTTCGGGTGACCGAAATATTTGAAACTTGAAAATGCGGTAATCCACATGGAATAACTTAGGGAAAGCATGGCTTTTTAGTTCCCCAGTTTGCTCGACACCCGTTAATGGTGATTATTTTTTTCCTCCTGCCATCACGGACGATCGACTCGACACAAAACCCACCCTTTTTACGAAACACGATACTTAAGGGAAATCTGGGCGCGTCTCGGTGACTCGTGCTCGTCAGCGTCAGGTGGCTCGGCTCCCCGAGCCTCTCTGGCCGGCGAGGTAATCTCTCTGGGCTTGGAGCAGCTGCCGCTGTCGGCCCCCCCCCCCTCGCATCCAGAATGCTCCGATCAGCTCGTGCTCGCATAGAGGACACCGAGTCGCGCTCTCCCGTGTCCCGCCGTGGTCCTCCAGGAGCTGCCGACCGGAAAAGGCGAAGCCGCAAAAGATAATCAAACTCGACCTTCAGCTGTTCCCGGCGTGTGTTGTTTCAAGCGCACCTGCCTCCCACCCCAGTGATTGGGTATAGGATGATTTCAGCCAATTAAGAGTGGTCGAACGGATGATAATAATTATAGCTTTTCAGTAAAAAAATCCCACGCGGTGAAATTAGTGAAGGGTGGTAATAGGTGAGGGTTTTATGCGCGCAGCGACCGACTTTCAATTTTTGAAATAAATGCATGCTTATCCATGAAGCCATCTCTCAATCAAACCATCGTGCTAGGTAGATTGCGAGGATGGATAATTTAATTTCTCATAATGGTCGCTGGATCATGAATGCCTTGCCTTCTAGTAGATAAAGTTTAAATGACTGATGGCAAGTGGATATTTTAATAGTTCTAATTAAATCCTCAGCATGGGTAAGGGAAGTAATTTAATGGATCCCCTAAATGCACTCATCATCACAAGATTGCATTTCTGGGATTGGATTTTAGCAGCCCTAAGTGCTATCCTTTCCCCTGAAATTCTCTTAATAACCCTCATAGCAATGCCATTTGTGTCTGGAATACATTGATGCCATCCATAAATTGTCTGTCATATTATATGCTTAGTCTTATTTTGTGTTTCCCTCTATGGTTCCTTCCAGTACGTTAGCCAGTAAATGTTTGTCTTATGATGTGTAATTTAAAGAAAAACTCCTTTTTTCCATTCATAACTGTGGATACTATAATTCGCGTTCTTAGAAAATGAAGTAACACTCAACATCCGTCAAGAGTTATGGTGGAGTGTTTGAGGCAATCGGATATGAAAGCACCTCGATATTGAAGTTAAAATTGGTCGTTCCTAGCCTCGATGCGAGAAAACGATGCGCGAGTGACGGATCTGCGTTTTGGGCAAACGTGTCTCCTCAGGAAATTTCCTTTGCCCCTTACTGGTCGCCGGTGAGTGCCGCTAATTTTATTTTTCTTCTTCCCATATGTGCATTTAACGGAGTTCGGAATGATGGACGTTAGATACGCGAAAAGTGGGAGGTGCGTTTCAAGTAACGAAAATTATTTTGCTGTCTTTGCATATATTTACGTTAAGGGGGAATAGCCAGCGGCATTCGGGAAAGCAATGATTCAGCCGCATGCTGATTGAGTATTACTTTTCCATTATTCCTTCTCAACCTTTTATTTATATTGCCTATTTAAGCTCGCCCCTTTTAAGCTATTTTCCCCAAAAATAAACTTTTTTTTATGCTAGGTATAACAATAATATTGAATTTCTTGTAACTAAAATAATTTAACGATCAAATAGACTTAATGCCAGTGGTTATAAGGTTTTAGTTCACCTCATTGATTCGATAAATTAAAGATTGACGCAAACGCAACCGTGGAATGTGATGGATAAATAAAGACCTCAATTCCTTACTCTTGTCGAGCGTTGAACTCTCTGTTCAAAAATGTATTAATTGTTTCTAGACTCTGTTATGCGTGGAAGGGTGTTCAAGACTTTAATAAAATTAATATAATGGTGGGTTTTCGTGAGATAGTGGCAAGGCGACGAGTCTTGCCTGGCACCTCGCCCCGAATGAGTGATATTTTTTCCGGTTCAGTGAGGGTTGATTTCGCCTGCGAATCCTTAACTCGATCGGAAATGTTCCAGCGAGGGAAATCAACATTGGTCGGCTCTTATGTATTGTCTCTGGATCAGCAACACACCATTATGGCGTTTGACAGAACGCCCGAAGAAAATATCCACTCGTGAATTTCAATTGCCATTATAGTTTAAAATTTCCATAAAAAGCTTAAAAATTGGATCTCACTTTTTGAGGTATTTCTTTTTACATTAGATTTTATGACATTTTTTATATTATTCGCGTATATTATTTTCCCCTAAAATCTTCAACTGAATTCCATGAACGTTATAACATGACTTGGTTTTATCGTTTGGTCCCAAAATTTTAACCCTCATGATCATGTGAACTCCGGCCTAAATATCTTTGGGGTGCATCTTCTTCATCATCCGAAGAGTGGCCATGACATAAACTAAAGAGTGCCATTTTTTTGGAATTGTCCCTTGGGCAGCGTTTACGATTTTTTTTTCATTTTACGGTCTGACTTAATATTTTACGAGCGTGCTTATATCGGTTTCAAGTAAATTCATGGTGTTTTATTTAGTTGGTTTGCGAATAATTTACTTTGGACTATTTGTTGAACTAAAAGAAATACAAGACCACTTGAATTTGGCTATTTCCCCGTAAATTACGGAATATCTAATTTCCCTCTGTTAAACCATCTGCCATCAAGGAATTTCTGAACCTCGGGCAGAAATCAACAGTCTCCCGCAGTAAAAGGTGTTGAAATGAATATTTTCGCTCGAAATATTTACTCTTTTATGTTGCGAAAGGTGGTGAAAGGAAAGTTTTCGTATTTCCACGTGACTAGGTACGGCTCTGAGGGTGAATTAAACTTCTTCCTATTGCCAGAGCTAAACGCTTTCCGTTTGAACTGCACTGGGAGTTGAATAGGGAAATTTATCAGCCTGTTTAGGCTGAGAGAAAATTTCTTCCCTCCTCCTCCCCCGCCTCCCAAGCCTCAGTTCGGAGAAGTCGCTTTGCCTTATTATGGCATTCCCTGCTTTTACATTCAAGTCGTAAGCGTAGACTTGGGAGGTGGACTACACTAACAAATACCTTTTCCTTTTGAATGGATTAAGTAACGGGTTTTTGAAGGCTCTGGGCACTGGGTTCATATCATCCGTCACAGGAATGCATTCAAATTCCATTTGGGCCTTAGTTCTCATTTTATCAATCTCCTCTACGGTTGTATTGCCAAGGGGCAGCCTGCCCTGTGAGTGTAATTTTTCTTCTGGGAGGATTATGTGATGTGGACCCCGTGGATACCAATCATGGACTCTTTATTTTATTTTTTTTATGACTTCCAAATCTTGGACGATAATTACGTCTGGGCTCCATGCTCTCCAAAGCGACTGTGCATTCCGTGCTCAAGGAATGTTATCATCAAATAAGTGCATTGACCGTCAATGAGGTCATCGGGTGAGATGATGGTGTGATTGTTGCGGCATTCATCAATGATTCGCGTAATTGTGATAATAGGCGATAATATTTGGTAATCTGTGCCTCAGGATGGTTTCGATGGTTGCGTCGCTAGGATCGGGATGGCGCTATCGGCTTCCGGCTTCTATCCTTTCATTAAAAAAGAATCACCCTTGGTCAAGGCATTACGTGGACGTGAAATTTTATCCGCTGCACCGTTTTGTATGCCAAGCTTTTTTCCAGTTAGCGCTTATTGGAGGTCATTCGTCGCTCAATATTTGTCCGGATGATGTTTTCAGCAGCGTTTCTGAAAATTATGCTCAGACGTTGGAAACTAATGCTCTCATTTTTCGATCGTAGTGTGGGAATGCTTCAAGTATTCTGACGAACAAAGCATTCTTGTCAGAATTCACTTGGTAATCCAAAACGTGATCAACCTGAACTGCTTTTTGTGTGCAACTTCATTAACATGAGTTGCGTTCGTATAGAGACAATTAAAAAAGTCATTCAATCGAGAGGCAGAAAATACTTTTTCCGAGCTTACTTTAGATTTACATAGTGGGAAGTACCACGACACCGATCGAAGTTCCTTTGTATTTGCATTTCCGCCACAGATGGCGTGAGCCGGTTGGGAACTCCCTGCAAGGAGATAACTTATTTTTTTTCGAATTTTAGACATGATTCTAGGCTTTTCGGAAATATAAAGATTAATTTGTTTTAATAAAGTGTAGTGAGGTGGTTATCTAATGGCAAGGGCGTTCAGCTACTGAATGTTGAGAGCTTCACGTTGAAATCTTGGCGGAGTTTTATGTCCAGCTAAATCCAATCAGGCCATGTGATCTGCGGAGATCGCAGGCTTCACAGGGAAAGGGGTCTTCCTCCGCATTGAAGTTATGAATTTCGCAAGCTGGAGGACATAATACGGGGTCAGCTCAACTATTTAAAAAAAACTTTGTTTTGATAGAAGGAAGGTTAGGAAGAAATAATTATTTTAAAATGTTATTAGTCAATTATATAAGCGTATTAGTAGTTTTTGTCGTTACCACTGGGCCATATTTAAGGGAAAGGGTGACGGAAGCGGGGAGCCCTCCCCCATCCCCCTTGGACCCTGTGTCCAGCGAAGTTTGTTCTTAGCTTTCCTTCTGCAATCTATTGACTATCACATTATGATAACTAGGTTCATTAGAGGAATAAAAGAAGAATGATAATAATTTTACCTAAAGTTATGACCAAAAAGATCCCACAGCCCCACCCCCGTGTTAGGAGTTTTTGTCACGTTACTGCGTTTCTGTAATATTTACGGGATTCTGCATTTATCTTGCAAGAAAAATACAGAGTTAAATTTCATACAGTATGCTGCTGCTCGGTGAAAATTGTGTTTGAATGCTCGTTGGTCGACTTCCGACTCGATTTCCGTATCTTTGGAGGCATGCCATCCAGGTAATGAAAACCTATCGGGAATGCACATCTTCAATTGGATTGATATTAAAATTTTTACATGGAAATCGATGGGATACCCATTCATAGCCGAGAGGAAGCTTTAGAAAACGAGAAGTGTGACGAGAGTGTTTCTCCGAAAGGTTTTCTCGGACGTGTATCCCTTACGGGAAAGAGGCGAAATCGGTCTCTGGACGGGGGATGCGAGTGAGTGCATCCCCGAGAGAGAGAGAGGGGGAAGGGGGGGAGGGGAGCATCTCCGTCTCCGGAGTGGCATTCTGGGAATCCAGCGACGACGGAAGCGTTCCTTTTCAGGATCGCGAGGGGTCGTGCTAACACACACACACACACACACACACTCGCCGCGTTCCTTCCCGTCCTCCCGAACCGACTTCTAACCTCCTTTCCCGTCATTTCTCTCTCCCTCTCCCCCGCTCGCGAAATGTTTCGCGAGCTGAGCTGACTGCTCGCGTAGGTGCGAACGTTTTAACTGCCGCCTTCGAACGCCGGTGTTTTAGACGCGTTCTCGCTGTGTCCATCGCCTGCGTGGAATGCGTCATCGCGTATTGTGATTTCTAATCGCTTCCGCTCCGCCGGAAAACGTTCCTCTATGTAACACCGAACTCCGTTCTGAATTTCGCGTCCTTCGGCTCGGGAACTAAAGCGTGGAGATTTTTATTGCCCGTCGAGGCGTGCGTGGTTAAAACGGAGTGGCCGACGTTGGTGTTACATTCCGAGGAAACATTTTCCTCCGCGCTCACAATCAGTCGTACTTCATTCCCTTAAAGTCGGTAACCGGCGCTCACAGCACTTCAAATGACACCGACGGTCGTGGATTCCACTTACAATTAGAGCGAAAATGTACTCGGCCACTGGGGCGATGGTCATGGGTTACATACCAAATGGAGAGGTAATTCGTTAAAGTACTTGAATCTGAAACACGAGCATTGAAGAGACGCGAGTCAGCCGCTCGCTTGCAAGCGAGGGTCTCAAACCCATTCACGGCCGTCGTTTTGTCTTTAAATACCGCTAATCAACTCCTCAAAGCTCTTTGCGATTGAACGTCTGTTCGACGGTTCGTGCATGCACGATTCATAGAGCCTTATGACTTTCTTTGGGTGCCTCGAAGCATTCGTTTGATTCAGTAATGAGATTAGGGTGAAGGGCAGCGGGCTCCGATGGCGGGGAGAAAGCGCTGCGGCGCAATGTGGATGAATTATTTTTGCCAAACGCGAATTCATTTATCTCCTCGCGTGGGATGGTTTCCCGGCGCCGCGAGGCATTACAGTGACTTTTACTTTCCTTCGATCTTTCGTGAAGGAAACAAAGGTTGCGAGAGGGGAGGGAGGGAGATGGGGGTGGGGGAGGGGGAGAAGTCTATCCGATGCTTCGAGGGAGTGGGAGAGACGTTCCTTCGCTCTCTTCAAAGGGCGCCTCGTCGAGATTCACTCGTCTTGCATCCTCTCCGCCCTCTTGCAATGGCGTCATTCCGCTAGTCCGTTACCTAAGAGAGGGAACGTTCCACCCTCCACTTTTCGTCTCTTTGGAATTCGGCCGATCGCTGATGCTTGAACTGCATCAAGCGCGCCCTACAGGCATTCTTGGTGGGTCACCCTCTCTCATGCCGGCCCAAAAGGTCGTGTGCTCGGATCCCGTTGACTTCGCGGGCATGTGCGATCCGTTTGTGTCCGACGACGTGCGATTGGTGCGATATGGACATTGTCGTCGAAGCCCTTAAAAAATTAAAACCAATGCCACCGAGGTAATAAGCCCTGCGGTTGGTTTCATAGGTGAGGACAGAGCTCACCACCTTCTGCTAATCCATGAGTTATGTGGAACTCACACATTTAAGGGTAGGGGACTCAACCCCATTCCCTGTTTTACCCGTTGTTTCTCATGAAGATTTCTTCCAGAAAACAATTCAGCTTGTGGTTACTATGGGTAGCAAAGGGTATTTAAGAGACCTGAACGTGATCCCGGGGCCCTCCGTTCAGTAGCTGGACTCCGGATCCATTA
>LYUA01000096.1:682371-694736 GCA_002093875.1 Calopteryx splendens
TAGGCATGTTGGATGGAATGAAGGCAGGCAGGACGTATGCAGAAATGAAGAAAGGGTTACTGTAGGGGTGTGTCCAGCAGAAGCCTCCTTTAACCAGCAGATTACCATTAGTAAAAATGTTGCAATTGACCACATAAAAACTCTTTCTTCCATGTTTTCCTAATCTCTTTAATAATTCTCCAGGGATGTTATCTATCCTCAAAGCCTTGTTTGATTTCATTATCTTTAATGCCTTCTCTTTATCTCAATCTAGTATGCCTGGTCTTAAGCTATCCTCTTCATCTTCATATTCTCTTCTGATATCTAACCTTATTGGCATAATATCTTTAACACAAATGCATTCTCCTCTTTGCATTCTATCCACCTTGCTTGCATCACTTTGGCTTTGATTTATAGTTTTACCACCATTTCTCTAAGAGTGTGCATAAATTTTCCTTTCTTACTTCCTGGCAGTGCTTTCACTTGCCTGTACAGTGAACACATTTCACCCTGTCTTTCTGTAAAGTCTACATGCCCTCCTATGTTCTTTCCACTACTTTTCTTTTGCCTTATTTGTCTCACATCTAAGTTTATTATTTATCTCTTTGAACTTCCTTTTTCCTAATTTGGTGTATTTTTCTGTGGTTAAAGAATTTGGATGAGCTAATTCACATGGCTATTCACAAAGGTAAACAACGTTTGAAAGAGGCAGTTGATAAACTTAAAAAAAACAAAGTATAGCAATAAAATTGATCTGCAAAAATGTTGTCCCTAATTTTCAGCTTTTTCTTTATGAAAAATTATATTTCAAAGGTACTCTGTATTTAAATAACAATTTATTTTGTGCTATTCGCATTCATTAATTAAAATTGTACTTGTTCATTTGATTTCACATAATCTTCAAGTTTAAAATATTATTGTTGTTATTTAAGGATACAGCACTCCTGCGAACACCATTCCAGGGTGCATTTTACAAAACCTTTACATTTTTAAATAATGGTGATAATGGTCCTTGGGAATCAATTCATTGACATGCCAACATTGCCTGCTCTTTGAAGTACAAGTGAAGTGTAAGTCCCAGATGTACCGACTCTATAACATTAAGCATGAAATAATGATATTTATCCAACACTTCATCTTGTTTTTTATCGGCCAATTGCTGGCAGGTCCACAGGTGTAAAAAGGGTCTCAGAAAAGAAGAGAGTGTTTTTTCAGTGGAGATACCTTCACAAAGATGCTCTAACAATGAGGGGAGACCCTGATAAAAGATGCTAGCATTGACAGGCATAAATACCTTCCGGTATTTGACACTGAGGGCTGCTTAATATTTTGATATAAAATTACACCAATTGGTATGGAACATCATTATTCTGACTCGTTGACAGTAATTATGAAAAATTTTATATTGTTCAATGAAAGTCCACAGTATTTTACAAATGAATTAATTCTTTCAAAATTTCCAGTTATTCACATGCTATACCAAATGCCTCTCGGACTCCCCAGTGGAAAACTGACGTGTTTATGAGCAGAACTACTCTATGACGTTTTTTGTGTTCTGTTGGCGAAATTAAAGCTAAAAATATAAATATGTTGGTACGCCCGATATCAGAAAGCGAATGATAACGTGGAGGGAGTCGGTGAGAGGAGGATTAACAGGACCACACCTTGAAAATGACAGGAATACGCACCGCTGATGCGAGGCGGAATAACTAACTAGGAAACAGCTTCTTTCCCGCGGTTTCACGAATTTATGGGCAGCTAGCATCGAGCACGGGCGTATTACTTCAAAGAAAAACTTGCTATATTAGTGTTTGATTGGAACTCTCGATATGCTTAGAAAAACATAATTTAAAGAAATAGGGACTTTTAGAGATATTACAATTCTGTGTGCGCCACAAACTGCTTTTGACGCCATCCGTCAAGAAAATTGAAAGTCTCTCCTAATATCTTTTACAAGGTGTTCATTGATGGTACGTTCCAAGATGATGAGACATGGTTTAATTAGTTCGGCGGAGTATCTTATGTTAAAGAATGATTTCATCAGACGGATTCCACGGAATCGAACATCAGCGTAGGAAATTGCAGTGCGAACACGTTCGCTTGCTTACTCTATAGCGTACATTAGTACGCGCTTGGAAGCATTTTCTCAGAGATAGGGTGATCCTTTCTGTCCAAGATAAGGGTTGATAAGATTGGTGTACGATAAGACCCTCTAAAATGCAATTTCGGAGATTGAAGTTTGCTCAATACAGTGTGAACACGGAACACAATCACCAATGGCTTCTTTCTCGAGCCGCTTATTTAAAATTGTTTTCAGCGAGGCACAAGCCGCCTAGGAGATTTTCCCGAAACAACCATTAATTACTCCTATAGAGAAACCAAAACTATCTGGCAACCATCCGATGGAGTTAATTATGGTAAAAAAAGACGGCTATCATTAATTCCCCAATTTGTGCAAGGATAGCATTTATCTAAAATGGTTTTAGAGGTGCTCGCATAGTTTTTCCCACTAGATGAGCCCAGCCAAGCAATATGAATCAACAGACAAAGAAAGGGTTAATAAAAGTGCCCTAAGTCTAGAGTGGATCTAAGTTTAGATCAATTATTCGGGAATTTGTTCATATCTGATTTACATACTATTCCATAGTCCTCAGAACCCATCTTCTCTCGTATAATCAGACGAGCTAAAGATCATTCAAACACAAAATTCTGCTTAACAATTTATTGAGGTGCACACCGAGATGTGTCTTGGAAAAAAATGCGCCCGCTGCAAGGAAATTGATATAATATGCAGATATAGTCTCAAATTCTCCATGCAAGAATTTTATTTCATTTTCAACTTTTCCTACAAAAATTGATTCGCTTACAACGTCTTTCAGCATTCCACGGGGTGAATGAAAGGAAGCTGGCTGACCAGTTTTCGGAGTTCATCCGGCACTTTGATTCAGAAACTCGTCCGAATTGGAGTTCCTATCGGAGAAGAGAAATCTGGGGGGAGGGGCAAGGTGAAACACCACTCTTGCCGGAGATGGGTCAGGCCTTTCCTATCGGATAGTCACATACATATGCTGAGTCAATTTAGGACCTTCAAATCCATTCGCAACTCTTGTCATACAAAGTTCTCATTATTCTGAGATAGTCGCGAGTGTTTGGTGACTGCTTAATGTCAACTTTTAGCGCTTCACTTCCGTGGCTAGTTTGGGTAGCTAGGAATGGCCCCAAGATTGGGTGACTCTGACATCAATTAATAGCGCCCCGAAGGAGATCTCTGCAACCACTTGCACCACATGAAATGGGCAAAAGTTCTAAATCCTCTCAGAAAATCGTCGTTAGTAAAATGCTCACTTAAATTTTCCACACGTTATTTTATTTCAGAATGATTCGACTTCGTGTTGCAGCACCTTGGTCGTACTGAAATGAAAATCTACGAGGGAATATTTATCATAAAGCACTTCGACGGTGTCTTTGACTATGGAGAATCCATGCTCATTCCTTGTTGTAAGCACTGCGCTCGATTAGGCACCACGAGCGCACATCTTCGGAGTTGCTGTAAATGGGTTGTGTGAGATTAAAAAAAAATAGGTTCATAATGTCCCATGAGGGTTGGGATCAGGGGGGCTGTCCGCCAGGGCAACGCAAGAGCGGGAGACCTCTCCATTAGCCCGAGCGGTCTCGGGTCCCGGCTCCCCACCCTCGAGTCCCGGCTCCCCGGCGCCCGGCTCCACCGTCGCCGGCCCCGCCCCCTCGCCCTCGCTCTCCACCGCAAGCCGCACCTCCACCTCGTCGGGTCGCGGCATCAGCACGGCTTCCTCGTAGGAAGGCGGCAGGGTCTCCACCCTCAGCCGCCTCACCACCACCACGTCCCTCTCCGGCCTCCCGCCCTCCTCCCCCTCGCTGTCCTCGCTCGCCGCCTCCCCCCTCCGCCTCCTCCTCTGAGCCGCCAGCCGCCGCCTCCTTGCCCTCTCCTCCGTCTCCTCCTCCGCCTGCTCCCTCATCTTCCGCTTCTCCCGGATCCAGTGGCGGAGCACCACGGCGCCCACCACGAAGCCCGCCACCGTGAGCACCATCGCCACGGAGAGGGACCACATGGAGGAGGCCGGCACGGGGACGGTGGAGGAGGGGGACCGGGTGCAGACTTCCTGCCACTGCTTGAGGCCCTCCCCCGGCTCCTCGCGGACCTTGCCCAGCCTCCGGTTCTCTTCGGAGGGCGCGCAGTGGAGCGGCTGGTCCACGGGGTCCAGCTTGTCCAGCACCTTCCACAGCTGCTGGAAGCGCGGGTTTTCGCAGTCGCAGTTCCAGGGGTTGTCCGAGAGGGCGAGGTGCTTGAGACCCCGCACGGAGTCGGGGTCCAGGGTGGCGATGCGGTTGCCCCTGTGAGGCCAAAAGAGAGGAGGGAAATAATTTTAATTTATGATTTCCTCGGAATGATTTTGAGACGGATGTTGGCAAAGGATAATAGACTAATACACTGATGACCAGAAACGTTCCTTCCCGTAGACTCAGATGTTCACAATTGATTGGTGGCATTACATAAAAATGATTTGGTGGAAGCATTGGTACATTTATTGCTCATAACTGTTTATTACATAGTGGTTTCGAATTCCCTGAATCACAATTTGGATTCTTTGAAATAACGGCTTCACGATCAGAAAATATGGTCTGTGATTGGATTCTGAATTACTCTTGAATTCGTCAATTACTCATATTAGCTCTTTAATCGAACATGCTGATTGGTTGTGGTCGTCAACAGTGAATTGATTTTTTTCGATAGTGAAAGGAGAAATATAATTAGATTTTTAAGAAGGCAACAGGAAATCGGTTAACTACTGCTGCAAGTTATCTGAAACATTATCTTTTGTACTGATAACATGTTCATGTTAAAGTTCAATTTTTGTGTGAATTTGCTGCGCATAAAAGTAATGAAATACATTTTTTTACAATTATCAGTAATTATTTTCTGTTCAAGATATGCGGACTGTCAGATTATGAAGGAGAATCAAGTTCTTAGAATGAAAAGTATGTTATACGTTTTAAATACCTACTACAAGTAATATAGCCTGGAATCCCTTCTTTGCACGCGATAAAGAAGATGGGGAAATACGTGTAACTTATTTTTGCAGAAGTACGAAATTATTTTAGTGAAATAGAGTGCATGTAGTAATCATACGAACTGCTTATGTTCCTAAGGATGTATCTTTGCACGTGAACAGCTGTGTGATGGACAGGAAAGAAGGACGATTTTTCTGTATAAAAAGTACCATTCCGTAAGCCAGAAGCTTGGCTTCAAAGGAGAAATTATTGTCTCGCCTAGCAACACCAATTATATTTATTATTTAGGAATTATTTATGTGGGCTCAAAGAAAAATAAAATTAAAAATCGTCAGTGTTTGATATGGCGTATTTTTCGAGTCCAGCTATTAACGTATTTTTTTCAGCCAAATTATTTTACTAGTTGGAAAAAGGTCAAAGAACCACTGATTATTTTGAAGTCTGTCCAAATGGGGAGGGTAATGAAGTCGTGGGAGAAGTCGTTAGTAAAGAAAGGGATCGAGGGAGTGAGATTGGGTCAGGAAAGGGACGACCTCAATGTAAACAGTTTGCCATTGCAGACGACCTCGCATTGACTACCCAAAATGGAGAGTCAACCAAGAGAATTCTGGAACTGTACCACGAAACAGCTGTTATGGGTTTCTGTACTGGCGTGGTTTGTGAGAAATATATATCGCCAGACGGAAGAGGTTGTAGGGATTGAGAAAAAAACTGTGAAACCATTACAACTACCTCTGGTAACTTGCACGCTGTTATAACCCATTCCCCGCCCATTCTCCCTCACTCTCAATGTATAGCAGCCCACAGCACCTATCACCCATTCACTATCCATTGATGCACCTGCAATATGATTTGCCACCTCCCTCTATCTCCTCTTCATTTGTATGTTCTTAGTTTTTCTTGTTTTCTCAATCATTTATTCTCCTCCGTTTTTCCTTAATATCGGCTTCCCTGGATATGTGTGTAATATCCAGCAACTCGTAACTTCTTATGTGTAAAATTAAGCTGTAAACGTTTGCACCTGGGTCGGCATTCGAAATTAATGTTAACATTTTTTTTTCGTATTTTGGCGTGTTCAATCTAAATTTTATTTTTAAGGAAAAGGGATCACTTAAACATGTAACATTTTGTTGTCTATTTCATCTATTTTATCCGGTTGGCCAAATCTGATTATTTTCTGTTCAGTCTTAATACCTAGCCTCATCAAAATCAGAATGAAACAAGCGTCTAACTATCAATTGTCAATAATATTTCGTTTCATTAATTGTTGATGTGTAACAATTTGCACTTTTAGCTATCAGTTAGCAATTTACCATCATGGGTTACACTTGGGGGGATTCATGTGGAAAAAATCAGTATATCTGTTTGGCTATGCAATAATTGTCAGTTCTAAGGTCACCTGTTTGAATTCTGCGGTGGAGAATATTTTTGTGCGAGAATTTTACCCTATGAGAAAATGTTGAGTGCTCACATCCGCTGATGGCCATGAGTCAGCAAAATTTTTATGCATGATATCGCTTAAAGCATTACTAAATTTATGATAAAAATTCACCTTTTGTTCATTGAAATTACATCTGATACATTCATTTTGCATTTTCCTTATAGTTCTGATGGAATCTACCTCTTAAGTTTTCCTGCAGCAATATTTACCACAAACGATGACTTCTCCAACCTAGTGAATAAAAAATCGACGTGGCACCATTCTGAATGATTGGGATCGTGATTATATTCGAATTTCTTCGATTGGATTCCGAAATGAAATTTTATTACCTGAGGTCAAGCCATTTGAGGTGACTCAGACCCTTCAAAGTTTGAGACTCAACGGCCGAAATCCTGCAGAAGGACAAGTCGAGATGCTGGAGGGTCTGCGACCACACGTCCTTCGGCAAGTTCTCCAGAGGGTTGCGAGAGAGGTCCAGGAACTCCAGGTTGGGCATGTGCAAGAGCGGGTTCCCCTCCCCTTTGATCCCTATCCCAGAGATATCGCAGCGCGAGGCCAACAAACA
The DNA here is from genome assembly GCA_002093875.1 of Calopteryx splendens. Lineage (NCBI taxonomy): Eukaryota > Metazoa > Arthropoda > Insecta > Odonata > Calopterygidae > Calopteryx > Calopteryx splendens. The sequence continues at coordinate 689,406 of LYUA01000096.1, forward strand.
GCGGAGGGAGGGAGCGTCGAAGGCCGGGAGGTGGGTGAGTTGGTCGTTGTGCGACAGGTCCAGGCGGTCCAGAAAGTGGTTTTGGGAGAAGGTGGCCTCGTCCAGGGACTTGATCGCGTTGAAGGAAAGGTTAACGGCATGCAATTTCCCGAGGCGGAACAGGGAGTCCCCGGTGATGAGTTCCAGCCCGTTGCGGGAAAGATCGAGGTGCACCAAGTTCACGTTGGAGGAGAAGGAATTCGAGGCCACGACCTTGATCCTGTTGCCGGCAAGGTGCGCGTGTGTCAGACCACCCATGGACGCCAATGGAGCGAGGGTGACAGCGGTCCCTTTGCTCCCCTTGTTAACGTTGGAGCCAAGGGAGCAGTCCTCTGCGTCGATCGTTCTCAGGGACTCGGATCGCACATCGACCAGGGAAGTGAGGCGAGCGTTCCTGGAGACGTAGAGGCGCGTCAGGTAGGGCAAACCCCGGAGGGAGTTTCGACCCACGTCGGACAGGGAACACGAACTGACGTCCAGGAGGTGAAGGTTTTTCCCGACTATGACAGGCATCTCCTTTAATGGATTCCCCCGGAGGTACAGACTGGTCAGGTTATACGGCAGCGGCCCTGATCCGGAATTTGCTATGCCGCAGTGATCCAGAAGAATAGTTTTGACGGAGGAAGAGTTGAAAGATGGGATGTCCGTGATTCCCTTGTTACCGGTGAGGTCCACTTTGAGCAACCGATCACATCCGTAGAAGGATTCATCGTGCAGGGAGGTGATGGCGTTGTAAGAGAGGTCGATCGTTTCGAGAGCTCGGAGGCCGAGGAACTGCTTGGGCCTTACCGGACCTTCGTAACTGTTTCCCCTGAGTATTAGCTTCTTCAGGTGTTCGAGGTAAGCCAAAGACCCGGGGGTCGGCAGGTTGTCGATCCGGTTGCGGGATAGGTCAAGCAGTAATACCGAACTCGGGAGGTCGTTCGGGAACTTGCTCAGGTTGACCCCGGAGCAGTTGACCTCGGTCACCGAAGCCGTGGGGACGCTCCCTCCGACCTCAGCACCGGAGCAGAGACAGCTGTCGGGACACGAGGGGTATCTGGGTGTCGTCGAGAAAGAGAGGGTAGTGAGAACGGAGAACCTAAGGATTAAGACCAACGAAAGTGCTAGTCCACGAGCCATCATCGCGGCTGCCTCAGCTTCACTCGGAGCGGGATGGCTTCGTGATGCTTTCCTGGAAGTGGTCGGGGAGGAGCGATGCGGCCGTGTTCCATACTCACGCGCGAATCGATCGCACCAGATGGCTGGCCGGGGCTCGGGACCCCGGTTCGATCCTCACATGAGCTTTCCAACGCACTTCTCGTAGACAAGGAAACGTTCGATTTTTTCACTGAAACCGCGGACGTGTGGGGTGGCCGAGGAAGACAAAGTCGCACGAAGAACCCAAGACAAAGAGTGCGAGCACTTGAGATAGTGAAACGGCGATAGGCAGAGAGATTGTCGGGGAGTGAGGGAGGAGGGCGAAGGAGTGGGGACTTGTGGGAGGCGAGAGGGGAGAGAAGGAGAGTTGGTGCAAGGTGTGTGAGTTGGCGTTCGAGAACAAAGATTAGAGCGAGCCGGAGATAAGGCTGTGGACTCAACGCTGTAGTAAGTCCTGGGGGAGTCCCGGAGGGAGAACTCCGATGAGCGGAATCGGGATCTAGGGCAACGAGAATTGAGATGAATGTGAACCTTGGCTTTGTCCAAGGATAAGTATAAGCAAATGACATTTGATTTGCAAGGACGTAGAGAAACAGTATATGACATATATAATACGTATCTTCATCAGAAAATTAAATTTAGATATTCATATCAAAATTCTCGCGCAGTTATTGTCAAACTTGAATGTATCTTGAGAAAAAAGGAATGAGCTTTTGTAAACGACGACGCAAAACATTGACGACTTGTGCTTTCCTATCAACCTGGGGTGAAGGGTAATTCCATCCGTTGATCGTTTCTTAAACTATTTTATTTCAGTCTAAAAAGGATTTTTTAAAACTATCTTTTCCAGAAAAAAAACTTTCTTGATTTCTCTTCACGTTCAGCTTTGTAAAATATTTTAGCCGTCGACACGTTTATAAATCAAATTTAACCACTGACCGTAACGTACATGTAGCCTATCGCATGCGCGACTCAGTTCTGAAACGCGTGAGGATGAAACTCACTTCACGCTCATTTAGATAGCCTCCTCCCCTTGTGCCTCATTAAAAAAATAGCAACACTACTAAGATGGTGGTCTCCCCAAAACATGTACACTAAAATGATTAAAAGAGCACGGGTGAAGTCAAGGTAAAATATAAATAATAATACTATTATAGTTTTTTGATACAAAAGAGGGAAACCAGACTATAATGTCGCCGGAGAAACCCCCATGACCGCCGATGAAGCACTCAATCTGATGGTCGTTGTGGGGTTAACTACAAATCAATATCAAACGGTTCGCGATTCAGCAGTAGAACATAACTCGATATTATATCCACCCTATCATCAACTTGTTTTTGCAAAAAAAGATGCTATCCTTCTGACATTATAGTCTCTGGGTAGTGTGGTGAAGTTAAGCTACAAGCTTTGCTGGACCATACAGCCCAGCGTATATTGCAACACATAGATCCTGTTATTGATTGTTTACATAATCATGAGTTGAACGGTTTGAAATTGATTAGTAAATGGGGTTTTGACGGTAGTTCAGGACAGAGCAATTTTAAACAGAAGTTTGTAGATCCTATCAAGGCTGAAACCCAAGTCTGCACGAATTATTTTTTTAAGGACTTCCTTGCTTTTTTACTATCAACACCAAATTGAGGATGTTCGAAGAAAATCGAAGAAATTCAAAATCCTCATTTAAAATTTAATACATAAATAAGGGTTTTGGTAATAACAAAAGGTTTAATATTTGCTGTAAATATATGTGCGAAATATAGTGCGTGTCAAATTTAGTTTACTTCTTTCCTTGGTTTTTTAGATGAGAAATAAACGAATTTAATTCGTCTTGTCTCATGCTGAAAAGAGTCCCATAATATAGTGATGGCAGGTGAGTAGTACCGCACTTATTTAGTCTCCCGATGCATATCAAAGATTCATCTCTAACCTTATTTTCCCGTAATGCACCGAAATGTTCACCAGAAAAATTGTACTCTGCCGGAATGGACCACTTACAAGGTGGTAACCCTGGTCATCGGTCATCAGCAACGCATTGGCACTCCATTCGCCCTGCATCAACTTTTCCTGCCCACTTTGGATTTCTTTCAAAAACCGTCTCTCCTCCCCTACCATGCCCAAAACCTCTTAGTTCGTCTTCCTTCGCATTTAAAAACCGTTCAACCTATGCTTGTAATCATGCCTCGGCGACCAATTTTTCCAATTCCACTGAGAATCTGTCTAAGGATCGAAATCACGGAGAATCTCCCATTTTCAACCATGAAGTATATCTTCAATGGTTGAACATTTTTTTTAGTAGCCTATAAGATCGTTCTGCAGCATCCAGTCGTGTTGGTACCCTACTTTTAGACATAATCGAACTGTAAATACTAAATAAATACCTTTTTCCTAATTATATAAATATTGACACGAAGCTCCCTTTCGCGGCGTTTAATTACTTTAAGAAATAAAACAAACAGCTACCTTACTCGAGCCATCTAAAAATTGATCCACGGATGGCAGTCCTGGAGCTTATTCAGATGAGGTAGTGAATTAAAGCATAGGATGACCAAAATTCTACTTTTTCCATTCGTCTAAGAAGCTATACGTGGATTCATATAGCTTTCCCACTTGTAAATATATAATTTTTAACCTTTTAACTTTTAATAACCCCGGATAACAACAAATCTACTACTTCCGATTCGTCTAAAAATCAGCCCGAGCCAGTAGCATGCCGATTGGAGAACTGACGTGCGAGCACAGTTTTTGCCATGAATCAAATTCGACTACAAAAAATCTACTTTTTCTGATTCCTCTAAAAATATTTAGGCAACTCTAATTTGGGTGCCCGGGGAAAGGCACAGCGTCTTATTTCTGTCGTGACGACAGCACCCAAGTTCCGGCTTTTCCGAAACGGGTGCAGTACACATTATTGTAATTTAACTTCAACTCTAACTCGTCTTCCAGGATGCATATTACCCGGAGCACCAAGGGCAATTGACTCTGCAAGGACTTTTTTCCTTGAGGCCCCATTACCTAGTTCCTTTGCCCCTTACGCACTCGGGCATTGTGCTGGCTCTGCGCACTTTTCTCCTCTCCTGCCGAAATTTCCCGTCGTCCCCTTCCCCTCCTCCCCTCGTGTGCGCGACCTCCCCCCATACGTTCACGGCTCCGCGCGTCGACTTTGATCCCCGAACTCGCAATTTTGGGTGGGAAGAGGTCTCCTGTCAAAACGAAAGAGAAATAAGTGAATCGTGAGAGAGGGAACGCATGAGGCGAAAATGACGTGATACTAAACAATATATTTAATCACCGTTAGTCGATGGGGACAGCAGAAAACGAGAAAAACATCACAAAAACATTGTTTTAACTTTGTTGTAATATGCCGGATCCGCTGAACGTTTAGAATTTTCTTAGAATGAAGCTTCGGACGATCTTGACCACCCCGAAACCCGACCCCCCTCTGCCTTAATTGCCGATAAAAGCAACGCGAGGGCAGAGAAGAGGGTAAAGAGGGCTACAGACCGAGAGGTCATTTAATAACATCGGTAGACATTTGGACGCCCGCAGCTTCACTCAAATTTCAATAATTTTTCATGGAACTTGACTTCGTGAATCTTCGACTTTCATGGAACGGTTCACTTAACTTTATTCGAATAAAGATTTATGACGCTTCATTTTAAGCATACGACAAATATTTTCAGTCTCTCTTTCGGATCTCATATTTACCTAGTTGGCCACTGGTGAGTGTGAACTTAAAGGAGGCAGGCAGTAGCCGTCTTTAAAATTATGTCAGCTCATTTTTTCCCCTTTTACTCCTCTCCCTCCAACCAAGTTTTTGTAAGATAGAAAAGGTGCGGAAGGAAATGGAATACCGCCGTGCACTGGGGTGTTGGTGTCCCGTAGACATGAGTGCCTTCATTCGGGTGGGGAAAGTACCACGCACCGGCCGAAGAACACGGTTTAACTATCACTTCAGGGTGACAATCGAAAGGGGCGAACGACGGTGAGCAAGGAACTCGGGATACGAGAATTTTGCTCTTTTTCAGTACGAGTGGAGAAGTAAAAAAAATGTATTATCCTTGTACCTCCCCCCTCCCCTCACCCTGTCAGGGGTTTTGAGTTATGATGGTGTTTTTCTTCCTGAATTAGTTCAACCAACTCCACCCCCCCCCC
>LYUA01000096.1:757468-771705 GCA_002093875.1 Calopteryx splendens
CCCTTTGCACCTTCCCGCATCCTCCCTTCGCCCCCCCCCCGGGGGAGTCACCGCGTGCCTCACACCGGCGGCGGATCCCCCGTGAAATGTGTGCCCTCCGCTCTACGGAAGTTGAGCGAGGAGTTTCCCTCCTTCCCCGGGGGAGAAGTTAGCGGGTGCGGCGGCCCCTCCGCGCGGGGGCGAGAGTGGAAAGACGCGTCTTTTGATGCGCGACTATTGTCCCCCGTCCCCCCTCACAAATGCCCCACCCCCCCGTTGGGGGGGATGAGCCGGGCGTCTCTCCTCCCGCGTCCTCATTACGCGTTTGCCACTTGGACCGCCGACCTCCTTGAGCGGATCCATTCTCCCTACGGGCGAGTCGGAGATGTCAAGCGGTTGGGTAATTGAGCATTGAGTATTGAGCAATTGAGCGACGTAGCATTGGTGTACCGTTTTAAGATAAAGCCACGTAGGCTATACCCGTCTTCTACATTGCAGTTTACTTGTTAGTTTGGAATTCCATAATACCATATAGTAAAGACCTATAGGTCTTTATTCTGTGATCATACGGAGGCTGTTCAATAAAGAGTGACAACAGCGTTTTCATCGCATAGTTTATCGTGCAAAAATTCAATTTTTTGTTAAAACTATTGTTATCGTAATTTTTAATGTATTGTTGTTGAATACCTTGTTTCATTGATTTTACTCCAGTATTTTGCGTCAGTGGCCGCTGTTGCAAGTTGAAACGTGATCACTTCGACTATTTATTGCCCAGTCCCCCGTAGCATATAATGTCAATGATAAATGCAATGTTACAGATTGCATCATGGAGCTAAGATAAATGAAATCGACTCCAGAAATGATCGATTAAAATGCTCTTTATGCTAAGTGAAAAATTAAAGCCCACCGATAGAACAAATCAAGGTTATGCTCACCACATTTTTCGTTGCCTTGACGTTTTTGTCATTTGGATTTTTCCTTTTACGAACACTTAATTAAGCTAATAAATTGCTACCCTTATATTTGTAGTAATCATAATTTTAGCTATTTAGTAATAGCTAAAATAAGTAACCTACCCTCACCTATAGGCTACCATTGATAGACATTTATCCCGACAAATATGTATTAAAAGGTTAGCATTCCAGACAACCTCTGTTGCCGGTCTATGTGGCGACTTAATAGGATATGATGCGTGCGTAGACACATGCGCCATATCAACTTCATTGTGCCATACTGTAGCGGCTTGGTCCTTGAGAGTTAGCACATATATTATTCTTCTGTCGTTGTAATCTACTCCCCATTCTTTCAGCAATTTGAGCATCTCGTTTCACACAACGTTATCAAAGGTTTTATCCAGGAGTATGAACGCCACATGCAGTGGCTAGTTCACTAATATATTTTTTTCCACGAGTATCCTAGGCTGTGTGTGGCTTCCCTTGTTCCTCTGTTCTTCCTGAATCCGAATTGGTTCTCGGAGAGTTGGTATTCAATTTTTCCTTCAACCCTTCTACTGATTATTCGTGTTAGTATTTCAAACTCATGCGAAACGAGACTCAATGTTCGGTGCTCCTCGCATTTCTCGGTCCGCTCCTTCGGTATTGGAATAATTACACTTTCCTTGAAGTTCTCCGGTAACCTTATCCTTTCTTAACTGTACAGCACAGGATGCCTTTGGCTTTCCCTCCGAGCACCTTGATTATTTCTTCGTTGATTTTATCCACTACGGGAGCCTTGTTTTTCTTAAAGGCTTTCACTGCTCTATCGAACTCACTTCTCAGAATATTTGGGCTCCTTTCGTCTTCTTTCACCTTGCTCTCCCCTCTTCTTCCAAAGGTTTTGGTTCTTCATATAGCTCATATGAGCTTCATATGAGAGGTTCTCCTCTTGTATGTATTTTTCCATCTGTTTCCTATGTCCTCATCTTCTATCAGTGTTTTTTCCATTCGAGTCTTTGATGTTACTGCTTTTTGTTTTCTTTCCCCGAAATCCTCCTTCACTAGCTTATACCTATGCTGTATTAGCGTTTCCATTCTTCATATTTTCTTCTATTTCTTCACAGTGAATATGAATCCATTCTTTCTTGCCCTTCATTGACTCTCGTATGACTTGGTTCCTTAGCTTCTTGTATAGGGCAGCCTCACTTTCGCTTCTTGAGGTCTTGTACCTCCTACGTTGCTCAATAAGGTCTGTTATCTTCGTCGTTATCTACGGTCACCTGGGGTCCGTTCTCTTACATACTAGTTGCTCTTCTGCTACTTCCGAAATTGCTTTCTTCAGTTCTTCCTTCGGTGCTGGTTTCTTTTCCTCCCTTCAGTTTTCCTCCGATGACCGTGTTGTATCTTTCTCTTCTATGCCTTTCCTCTATGGTTTTCGTAATCCATCTGAATTATTTTTCCCTCGCTTTGCCTTCTTATTTCCCAGATGGCTCTCCATGACAACTGAGTTTTGTCCACTTTTTATATCTGCACCCAGATAACTCTTTCACTACTTCATTTGGTTCCTGCACCTTTGCCTGGAAAGGATAAATTCCATATGGCATCTGGTCCTATCCCTCTGCATCTTCCATGGGTCTTCTTCGCCGATGCTCCTTAAAGAGTGTGTTTGCTACTACCATATTCTTCTCGTTACCGAATTCCACTAGTCCCTTGGCGTTTTGTCTATTCAGTCCAAACTGCTCCAGTCCAATGTCGCTACACTCTCGGCCCTCTCCGACCACCGCGTTCCAGTCGCTAATGATGATTATGTTCTATTTTCCTTTCAATGCTCCGCGAACCTCTTCTGGTTTTTCATACACTTTTTTTTTCTCGTCTGAATGGTTGGACGTCGGCATTAGACTCGCACTATTCCTGTATCCATTGGCTTCTCCGTCTAACTTGATCATCAGAATTCTCTCGTTGTACTGGCAGCAGGTCTTCACTCCTTTTCCCTATTCTTTATTTAGTATGATACTCACTCCTACTATCTTCTCGCCGTCCCCTGAGAATATCACTCTGTAATCTTCGCTCCAGAAATCGCCTTCCCCAGTCCATTTCATTTCACTTACTCCGAGGATATCTATTTCTAGCCTAGCCATTTATATCTTCGCATTTTCCAGCTTTCCAATTCCTATGAGCCTCACGTTCCATGTCCCAACTCTAGATTTATCAGTTTTAACTGATGTTCCCGTCCCAGTGGTCTCCACCCCGAGATCCAACTGGGAAACCTTTTTACCTCCGGAATATTTTACCGGGATGAATAAAATCACGTTATATATGTAAATGAAAGACTACATATTCTAGGGAGAGTAATGTGGTGGTTTCTCGCTGCTTTCCACATCGCAGTACTGCTGCCAATTACGCGAAGTTCAGCGTCACCCACAGCTATGACAGTTGATACCGGATCGATCTTCTTGATCTGCACCATAAATGCATCCTGGTGAAACTGGTATCTCGCACCACAGGTGCAGCGGAGTTTTTGCCATTTTTTCGTTTCCTCGTTCCAAGAATATCAGAAAAATAATTTTCTCAAAAGTCGAAAGTATTTTGGCGTCTCTGGGAGTTGAACCTCAGCTCCGTAGTGAGACTCGCCACCGCTGGACTACACATCCTTATAATACTTTATACTTATTCCTTTCTATCAGTGACCTCATAACTGCTATGGCGTCTCGTGTACTACCAGCCTTCCTAAACCCGTACTGATCCTCTCCTAAGTAGCCGTTTGCCCTCTATTCCATTTTCTTATTAATGATGCTGAGTTCAACCTTAGCTGCGTGCGAAATCCAACTTATAGTCCTAAAGTCCTCACATACTGCTGCTTTTCCCTGTTTTTGGGCTGGAATTAACACTGATCTAAAAATGTCTTCTGGCCACATTCCACCCTCATAAATGCTGCGAACGATCCCATAAAAGCCTTTGTTCTATTCAATTAAATTCATTACCTCAGGTGCCATTTTGTGGAATTTGCTCAACATATGTACTCAACGAAACACTTTGTAATTCCGCACAATTTTATTAGGAACAAGATCTAGGTTTCGACGTTTGACGTCATCATCAGGAAGTTTCTGCAGAAGACTTTATCGTAATCCCAACTCTCTCTTCTCCTCTCTTTCTTCTTCCCTCCCTTCAGGACGGGAGGAAGGAGAGGGACAGAGGTATCCCCTCCCCCTCTCTTCCGTCCAGTCCTTTAGGTACATATACGATTTATGTAATAAGGGATGCACTGATCACAACATTCCTTAAATTCTTGACTTATGTTAGAGTATGTGAAAAAGTATACCCATTCATTTGTGCCTTTCGTAAATTGTTGAAATAGAGTAACATTCACAATTGATTATACGAATGTATGAAGTTTTTATCGCATAAAAGATGCAAAAACGGGAAGAAAAGAAGGAATGCAATGTATGAAATAAATTATTTAAGTCGCTCCATATTGTGAAAGGAAGGGAACAAAATTCACCGCCCATAACGCGAAGTCAATTATTTCCTTGAGATCTATTAATTAATACATTAAATTAAAATATGTGCAAGAACTATCATCTTCAACTTGATTTTTCTATGAGAATGATGACGGGTCTATTAACATCACTTTTCTTCTAGTGGTTTGGATCAGATCTAACCTGAATTTTTCTCGGGCCGTGACGGAGGGTGAATTGTTTGTTCAATGCATGAAACAATTTCACGACACAGGAGTCGTAAGTACGTTTTTATATTGTAGAAAATACCGACTTGAGAGATTTATATTTCGTTCCCGCACTGTAGTGGGCATGGGCAGAACTCCGAGAGTAGGTAATGTTGATGGGATGGCAGGTACGGCAGTGAGAGGAGTCGTGGGCGGATTCCATAATAGATGGACATTTACGTTTAAAAGCTTTCAGAGGCGGGGAAGTCCAAGATTTTGCCCTGCTACGATTCGTTCTGAACCCACCCTTGTGGGGGGGGGGTCATATTTTCTTAAAAAAAGGCGGAAAGAGAAAACGATCATGAATTTGACTTGGCTTGGAACAGCTCTCCAAGTAATTCCGTCACCCGCCACTCCCTTTCGAGTTTTCACTATTCCTTCATCTTAGGTCCTCCATTGCCTGATTCCCGTGATGCATCCTCAGCATGTATGTGTCACTCTACTTTTCTTTAATGGTTTATTTCACCATTATCTTTAGTGAACTATCGTCCCCACGATTTCCTCTTCTTGTCATTGTCTTCAATTGGGTTCTCTTTGCATCCAATATTAAAAATTCTGTCTACTTTGTCACTCGGGCTTCCATTTTACTCCCATCATTCTTAGGGAGCATCATATTCCCATCGTTTCCAAGATCCTTTTCTCTCCGACCGCTATCGTCCATTTCTCGCAGAAAAGGTTAGGTGTAAATAAAAGGCGTGAAATTGTGACGCGAAAATGTTTATGACAATCAAATGAAATGAATTTAATGCCAAAAAAATAACGTCACTTCCTTGAGGTTAATATCTTAACCTATGAAACCTATGATAAAATTTGTTTTGGAGACGAGGAAAATCTTTCATTAATCCAAGGATTCTTATTATCTCCTTGACGCATGCTATCCTTGGTGTTTCTCATTAAATATTCCAATCCACAAGCCTTTTTTTAATCTCCAAGACACTGCCATGGATTGCACGCACAGAGATTATCCCATTTTAATGAAAGTAATTAAAACGGTTGCATTTCTTCCTCGACTTTTGGTTGGCTGGCTTCGTTACCTTAAAGGTTGGTACACTAATATCCCCTGCCACACGCCCCCGCGGTGGCTTGTAGGGTAAGATGAAGGCGTAGATGTTGTAGTCCTGCTTAAGTATTTTGCTCGCTTCACTTAATCTTCATTATTTTTCTACGGTGACGCAAAAGTGCTTAAACATCTTCCAATTAAGGGATTTGATGTGGAAATTGACTGCCATGGTTTGCCATTGTGGTCAGGAGTTTATAGGACAATGTACGACAATCTATGGATAGGCTCGTTTCTGAAAAAGAGGCTTAAGATGCGACAAAGGCATTAAGGTACACTACCTAAAGATTGATCTGTATTTTTTGAGGTTGGTATTCGAAGAGATGTGAATGTACCTGTAGTTTGTTTTGCTTCGGTGGATGTCATGATAAAAATTGTGAAGATCGAGTTCTAGAAAAAAATCAGAAGAATTTTAAATGAGTGTGACCCTGGTTAAAGAATAGTAGTTTTAAGAGACACGAATGGTTGGGTCGGTGTAAGATGGTGAGCCCCAGAAAAAGAGTATGGCCATATGGTGGCAAAGGAAGTATGGCCATATGGTGGTGACCTCTGGTGTATGATAATGAAGAAAACTTGTTAAGTTTGTGCAAAGAAAGAGGCCTTATTTTTCTGCAATATAGGTTTAAGCATAAATCTATTATTTCGTATCTATAAAGACAAAGGGGTGATTCAAAGAACAAATGGAAAAAGGGTGATTGACTTCGTAGCATATGACGATAGACAGTGCGTTGGAATGGACAAGATGGTAGTTAAAGGTTCCGTATATGGAACATACTACTATTAAGTAAGTTCTGATATATATCTTGGGAGAATGTGGGTGACTAGGAAATTAAGAGTGCAAAATTAATTGAGATATATGTCGAAAGGAAGTGTGAGTGAATGGCAACTTGAGTGTTTAGTATGAAATAGAGCCTGGAGTGAAACAAAGATGTTTAATATCACTATGGCTCTTGAACAGTTTTTATGAAGAAATGTATTGGTTTTGGATTCAGTTTTCAATGGAATATTTGAGTGAGCATTGAAGTATTCAGTGAGGATTGAAGATAAAAATGTTCCAATACTTCTGTGAGCCGTCGATGAAGTATTACTGGCAGAAAGTCCACAAGCTCTACACGGGGACGTGGGCAGCCGCGGTGAGATGACAGAGAAAATTAAATTGGGGAAAATGCGCTGATAAAGTAGTTTAATTGTTTAAGGAGAACGTGGAGAATTCATTCACAATGAGGGATGACAGCGAAATAATTGACTGGATAGACTTTTTGTGTATTTTGGCAGAACGATGGTGGAAATTGCCTGGATAAGTGAAGGGATTTAAAGTCGTGGGGACACCAGCAGAAAGGTTGCTGGTAGTATGCTTGTGGAGTATATAAAACGATTAATTCTTGCCTCAGTCAAAATTGTAGTTTATAAAAGTGTCGTCATACATTATTGCATGGAAGTGAAACTTTGATTTTCCAGGATAAGCATAAATGTCGAATAGATATTGAGGATCGTTTACGGTAAAAAATAAGAGAGAGTAAGGTTTGAGTGGATGATGGAAGAATGTAGATGTGGATTGGATGCTCCAGTGAGAGACGCATGTGATCGAAGTGTGCTTTGTTGTCAGGTCATGATGAAGGAATAGATGAGATTCGAATCACCAAACAGATACATGATAGGAGAGGAAATGGTTTCAGAGGAAAGGGTGGACCTAGAAAGTCGTGGGTGAACGTTGTTGAAGAGACTATGAACACGAGGAATGTTAGAATTCTTTGGAACGGAATATCATGCAACAAACAATGTGTGTATTAAAAAGAAGCTAAATTTGTTTGGAAGGATAGAGTAGCATGCATAAAATTGATAAGTTGAAGTAAGCTTTCGAGTAAAATATTGCTTTCTCTGACTTCAAAAGGGCACGCAAGCGTGTAGGTACTTAATCACCTCCTTCCCATTTCTGTATTCATTGATATTACCAAGGGAGAACTACAAAGCGGCAACTTAATCCTTTTTCGGAGTCTTGTCGATTTTACTGCACCAAATTGTCGGGATCCTGTAGTTCTTTAAGGACTTGATTTAGTCATGCGCGAGTCAATCATCTTACTTCCCACCTCTCCCTCTCTCTCTCCTCGGAATTCCCCCAGTTCACCTATCTCCATCTTAGTGTATGTATATATATATATATATCCCCGTACGTAATTCACTCATCACCCTTGTCACAGCTCATCCCCGTCCCTCACCCCCCCACCGCCACCTACATCATTCTCTCCCCATCTCCGCTCGTTAGCCAGGACGCCGCCGCTTCTCCAGTGAGGGGCACTACTCAAGTGCGCGCACGGATTCCCGCGACGACGACGCAGCTAATTGACTGGGGGAGGGACTATAACTTCAAAGGTCCGCCTACAGATGGCAGCACGAAGCTTCAAAGTGGCCCCTTTTGAGGGAGAGAGCGAGCGTGGTGTTTGACGGGTCGCCTTTCGGAGGGCAGGAAGGAAGAAGGAAGATCTCTCGTCTCCACGAATGGCGGGAGAGGAAGGGGCTTATGACGGCGACAGAAAGAACCCCGCGGCTTTATCAAGGGGACGAAAGCCTGATTGCGTCTGAGGAGAGGAACGCGTTTGATCGAGGCATGCGATCGCTCAGCGGAGGGCTCTGATGGAGAGCAATTGGTGCTCTATTTTGCTCTCGGGTGCATCTCGTACTCATCCACCCCAATTGGAAATTAGGCACACTTCAGTGTTTTCAATATGACGTCGGTGATGCAAAGCAACCGTCGGTAATTACATGCAACAAATCTATCGCGTCTCCTTTTAGCAGTTTTCTCTGGGCGATATAATTTTCTTAGAATCCTCTTTTCATGGTGGTGGCACCTGACTACTTTAATTCGCCTGCTTCATGGAGGCTCCTACATTGACCGTCCTATATGATGTTCTAATATCTCCGTGTAATGGCCTGTTATATATAATTGAAATTTCTTCAAAAGTAGATATTCTTGGTTTTATAATAAAAAATTTCCTTAATTTACATTGAAAGGGGATCGTGAAAGCTCATACCAAGTTAACATGAATTGATAGAACAGTAGGTAAATAGATTCATAATAGGCTTCTTGATGGAATATACACTCATCACTCGAAGCACGAATTAAGTGAACTGAATAAATTATACCAACGAATGGAGGTGTTAATTAAATAATTAGCTACTCACTTGTTTGTTATTTTGAAAAACAAAAATCTTTTTTTCATCCTATTTCATTCCTTTCGCCCAGTCTTCTTTGCTTCTGGAATCTCTATGCAGACACCTAAGGCCATCCAGTTAAATCCAAACCAATTTTCCATGGAAAAATCCATGGAAATTTTGGTATGGATATATTCCCAGGTTTATGTCTTTTCCAGCCAGAAAATTCCATGGAATAAATCCATGGAATTTTCTGGCTGGAAAAGACATAAACCTGGGAATCCACAGAAAAGAATCTGCCTCCCCTGCCCAGATTGCATGAATTTCAGACGCCATCGGACACATCAATCCGACCTTGGTGGCGACTTGGTCCGACTAAGGTGGTGGTTTAGCGAGGTTTGATACGCAAACGTGATTATGACCGGCATTTAATCATTTCCATTTTCAAACTCGATAAGCAAATCGGTTCGGGTCGAATCGGAGAATGCATAAACGTCCGAATACTCCCCGGATCAGGTTTTGTCCGAATGGACAAATTTTGCAGCCGCGACAGCAGCATTTAATGCACCTACGTATGCATGCGTGTTTTATTTTCCCAAAGCCGGAAAGCGGACGAATGATCGAATATTAGGGCGAGATTATTCCGCTCCGAAGGGAAAGGGATCGGTTTCCCTTCCCCCCGATCGCTTCGAAGTTTACGGATAGAGGAGGATGGACGAAAGGAGGACCTCGGTGGGGAAGGACGGACGACACAGTGTGAGTGGGCGGGGGAGGAGATTGGGGGGACGGAGAGAGAGGTGTGCCGCGGCCCATCGAGGCATGAACGGACGGGATGCCACGGCCGGATTTCTTCCAAGTTCCACGGCACGGAGATTAGGCATTTTGTACAGACCCGGACTGGTAGTTTCCTGGACCTGAGCCAGCAAAATGAAAAACGAGAGTGATCGAGTTCATTGAATGTTTGTCATTTCAATCGACTTTCTACCATGTGGACAAAATTATTTAATTTATTCTGCTGACATATTTATTAATAATTTTATTTAATAAATGCAGACGATTAAAATGTGATGATACACCGACGAGAAAGAATAAATAATGGGAATATAATAGTCCATTTCACCATACGAGGGTGGCATGATCTGTATTCAATTGAAAGATATGTTTACCTGGAAATTTTTTCAATTATCATCGCCGCCATTCAGTTCAGTTACTCTAGCAATATTTTTCTAACGGATTACAGTGATTCTACTCAAACTATAGTTTTATTGCACCAAAATGGAGCACAAACATGACCTTTTGTGCAATAGTAATTGATTATAGACAAATCGTGTTTTTTTACGAACGCTGCTTATATATTGCAGTAAACTGTTCCACGTTTCATAACGAGAACATTTATTTCTTATTGGCAACTAATGATATTTTTTCTTTATAATCCAAATATTAATGGAAAGTTTAATAATAACTTCCGAGAGGATAGTCAACGTTTCGAATTGCATAATTTTTTTGAGCCAGTTTCATGGCATCAGAGCCGTAATAGAAATAATTTGAAAATGTGAATGGAAATAGGCACACAAAGCTTTCGCTTGCTCTCTCATAGGAGCCATTCGCGTGAGAAACACTCCTAACGTCCATCAACCCCCTGGTTTTTTTTCCTTCGGGTCGCACGTTTACGGGCACTATTTCTCCTCCATCTGATCTGGTAGGGCCTTAAAAATTAGCATCCTCTAACCTGTACCAAATCTCATTCTTGGCTGAAAGGAGAGATTTTCTTCTAAGCTTCAACCTCATGAAATTTCAAGGGAAAAGTTTTGAAGGTAGCCTGATCTAAACCTGGTAAAAACTAGAACTAATTCAAGCTTATAAATACATAATTAAATGGATAAAGCAGAAAAAATTAAGAAACACTGGGCTTCTGAAGCCTATTTTCTCTAACTTACTGTTAATGTTTAGGCAAAAATTATGACAAGATTGTAATGTTCCCATTTGATGAATTCCAGCACGGAATATTTCAGTTTTTATAGGGTAGGGAAGGTGGAGAAGTATTGATTTCTTTACTTCCAGTTAAATTACGCCACTTGGTATTATTTTTTTAAATAGCTTAAAAGATAAAGAATTAAAATTCTCTTCGCTTCCATCACTTAATTAAAGCGAATATCTCTGAGAATATAATTTTATTGGGAATTAATTATTAGCAATTATTTTAGAAATATTAAAGCCAGCAAAGAATTAACAAGGGATTGCTTTTCCAATATTGCGTCAGTACCATGTCAGTAGGGTAGGATTAACACCAGTTAACAGTGTGAAAGAAAAAAGAACCAAAAGACCCTTTGATAAAACTCTGGTTTACTTCGATTTCATATCTCTCTCTTGGCCACTGATAAAATGCTCCCGTCATTTCTCAATGAAAATGAAAGAACACGACGTGAAATCAATTACGAGGGGATTTCTAATGGTCAAGCCAATAATTGCCATTATTTATACTATAAAAGTAATGTGGACATGGGATTTTTTTTAATCGTCAATTTCGTCTATATTTTCCTAATGCTACTCAAAAGATGTACCACCGTGTGCAATTAATGCTCATAATCATTTCTGGCCGTCGATTGTGTCTAGGACGGATTTTTCCGCTCCCTATTCGATTATTCTCTATCTCTCTCTCCCGTCAACCTCTTCATGCCTTCGGCTTGCTTTGCTTTCACATACGCAATCCTTAGTAATACTCTTTTGTACTAATCTGTTTGACATGCCACCTTTGTCATCGGAAATCTTTGGTACGAGTACGAATCTCGTATCTCGAAATATGGTCTAGGAGTGTTACATTTTCTTTTTATCAGTACTTTCCATAGAGTTTTTTTCTCCCCCCACACTAGTTATTCGATCCATTCATTTGATATTCTTAGCGTCACATTACCATCATTTAAATTTTTTCCCACTATTTTGGTTTCTTGTCCCACATCCATGGAGTTGTAGAGGCCTAGAGTTGATCTGTGTATCTTTCTTATGAAGTACGTTAAAATTTCGAGAACGATGCCATGAGAATGAGAATGCCTGTGAGAATAACACTCGCGAGAGGGGTGAAGGGAGAGTAAGTGAAGGAAGGGAAAAATGAAGGAGAGGAGGCATGGAGGTTCAAGCACTACCGGGTATGAAAAGGGAACAAACGAATTAAGTTTCTTGAATACTTTATGCAAACGTTGAATTTCGCATTACTGACTTCGACTTGTTTGTTCCACCTCAGATCGATTCTAGGGAAAAAAATTATTTTAAATCTTAACGACTCTACGCATTCTCTCATTTTATGCTGAAGGTCAAATTCAAAAATGGGACTAGGGATGTGGATCACGAATTTTCGACGCTTTGCGTAAACCGTAATCACCTCCATAGAACATATAGTGGGACGCTTAGCTTCTTTTATTTTTTCTATATCTTCCTTCTTGTTTTCCATCGTAATTGTGCATATCGAAAGGCTTTGCTCAGAGTTCATTCTAAGTTGCAGCACATCATCTTGTAGCATCTTAAACTCGCGGACTAAGTCCACCTTTGTTGGATACCGTGCCAATACGTGCGGTACCCGTGACACATTTTTCTCTCTGCCCATATTCTTTATTCCTATAACCTATCAATTTTTATGAAGCTAAAGAAATAGTAAAGAAAAAGTCTAGTTCTAAATTATAACTCTCTCGCCATATTAAAATATTTTTGAGGCCATGCCGGAGTTAAATCTAAATTGATCTTTGCATAATTCCCAATGGAGTACCTATCTTCCCATCTATAAAAGTTTTGACATCACTTTTCCTTGTGGATATAATTCAAATAGCCAATATAGAGTAAAATATAACGTATTTTTTGCATTCGAACCCTCGAATTATCATTTTGTCACAATATAGTTCGCTCAAGTAGTTGACTTTTTAGTTATTGATTGAATTCTATGAATTACAATTTGGAAAATTTTATCGCAGTTTACATTCTGTTAAGTATTTTCAAGTACATGATTATAATGTTAAAGCATTGAAACTGCGGGAATACCTTCAACCCGAAGGCACCAGCTGGAATACCGGCGAAACTGTTGTCAATTCAAGCCAACGAACGAAATGGAAACCAGGGAATCAGGAAGCCCACCAAATCCACGCCACGAAAACCTCCGAGCAAACATTGAAACTAGTTATAGTAAACAATTGGACGTGTCACGTAGAAAATGTACTATATTAGTTCTCACCATTATGGAAAAAGTATTACCGAAACAGGCGTAACACCGTAACTTATTTTCTGAAAGAGGTAAGATTTCTCAACTTTTCAAGAAGTTAGCTTAGACTGCCAATAAAATTTTAAAACGACAATAAAACCATCAATACCCCCGAGTTTAAGAATATAATGTGTACCGAGAAATAGTTGTCTGAGAGCACTCCCGCCTTGGTCATAATGCCCACGGGATTCACCGCTACTGGAAGCGTTTAATGGGCATTTTAATGTTTGCTGCTCGGCATTAAAAAACTGTTTTTTTTCACTTTTTTAAAAAGATTTTTTAAGGATTTTTAAGTCACAAGAAAGGGAAGAATGGAAAACGTTTGTGCCATGGACCCGACGTGCGTTTATTTACTCAGCACGTTCTCACCAATATTTATAACAGGAACGGTGAAACGAGGATCACTATGTATTCAACCACTGAAATTTCATTGAAATAAAACCTCAATACAATTTCAGTGGATGAATAGTATATAGTGTCCTTCATTTCATGAACACGAACTTCCACATAGTTGAGCCTGACTACTACACCAATCCTAATACGAGTCCTCGTATACACTAAAATATTACAATCTAAATTCCGTGGTCGTGAAATCTAATAAATTATTTAGGAATTATCTGCAATATAGCACTGCTAGCATAAGAAAGCAACATGGAATTTCACGGGGCAGCGCGGGGATTGAAAAAAAACCAAGCGAGTCAAATGGAAACTCCTTTTATTCATATCAATAGTAGTTACGTAGTAATAATTCCATTGCGCTCCCTCAAATCCAAGGACGAATACGTTTGTGTGTGCGCAGTCAAATATTGACGTCGAAGAGATGATTTTCCTCCGTAAGCCCCCAAACGCCGCTATTCCTCCCTCCGAATCCGTCCTCCTCGAAATCTTTTCTTGGTCCGTCGTCCAATAAACACAAACCCCTCCCTCCCTCCCTCCTCCACCCCCATCCGCCCCCTTGAAATCCCACTCAAATAAAAAATGACATTGTGTGCGCTGGGGGCTTAAAAGATCCCCGAGCCCTATAAGATGGACATCGGTCCCTTCATCCCCCTATCCGCCTGCCTGCCTCCGGTTAAGTCGGCGCCTCTGGGCGGCCAACGGGGGAACTGAGGCGGCCAAGAAGATAATGCAGGGAGATCAGGGGGAGGGGGG
>LYUA01000097.1:3693-20178 GCA_002093875.1 Calopteryx splendens
TATAACCTAGCAGTTATATTCCGTGCCAATCCCTGGTAAATCCGTGATATCTCAATAGATTACTCATGAATTTCTCGTTGAATTCTCAACAATGCTTCATGTAATTCTCAAAAAAGTTCTCAGAAAATTCTCAATGATGCTGGGTAAATATTTATGAGAAGTGTTTCCCATTTTGAACACTTCTTTTTTAAAAATTGTGTCGCCTTTTTCTTGTAAAAATTGTTTCATACTTTTCTCACAAAAATTGTTTCATACTTTTCACACAAAAATATCATGAATATTTTTCACTAGAGACTTCATTGGTATACTTATGAAAATAGAAGATCAACCTCAAAGAATGCAGTATGTTACTAGAGTTTTATTTTTCATAGCACATAGTTTAAAAAAATATGGATATATGGGAGAAGGAAAAAATGAACTTTATACAAAATGAACAATAATAAATGCAGAATTGGAAAAAATAACTAAAAATTGTGAGCATCTAGTTTCACCCATGGTCTAAGCAAAGGAATTGTGGAACTTGTTAAAGGTTAAAAGCAAAATTTGGATGTTTCAATCCATGATGCATCAAGTAAACAATCATTGTCTCGAAATTTCATAATGGAGGGGAAGAAGTGGATAAAGATGAAAGGAAATACAATAATGAAATAATATTTTTCTGAATAGGTGGCTGATATCCTCTCCAAAAAAGAAACAGAATGTTTCACAAATGTCTAATTTTTCCCAATTCATAAAATCTTGAAACTCCAATAAATGAGTTTAAATAGCTACATATAATGTTCCTACGACATGTAACTATTTAGATTGTTCTTAGAAACAGCATGAATCTATATCTAAAACTTCAATCCTTCTTTATAAGTCTTTAATCAAATCAAAAAATCTCATCACAAAAAAGCTGTTCATAAATATTTCCCAAATAATTCTTTTTTGCCAGCATTTTTGGTATTAAGTCTTTAATAATTCCTATAAAAAGCCAGCTCAAGATATAGATTTCAGCTCAGTTATCCTAATTGAAATTTTAAAAGTAGAAATTTTGATTTAAATATTATTAATTTGATTCATAATTTGGTCCTTGGAATACAATTTTTATTCTCATCAAAATACTACATTGGCAAAGTAAAAATATATGAATATACACCTAAAATGGTAGATATAAAAACTATTTAAAGTAATAAGAAAAATAGAAGGCTTGAGAAAATATAAAAACTACAAATTACATTAAAACACTACATAATTTTTGTAGTACCTAAGTGGTATTGGCCATCACTTGATGAAAACGATTCATCATAAAATATAAACACTCTTGGTTTATCCACAATTTTATTTACTGTGGAAAACAAAGTGTGCCTATCTTTTATTTTATAATTTTTGATTTCTGCATTTAAAAAATCATATTTTGTTCGTTAAAATGAATCTCCTTGCTAAAATCATGGTATTTTTCTCTAATACTGCCAACCTCAAGCAGAATGAATTAATTTTGTTTCTCACCTTTGGTCAGTCATTGAATCATTAATCAACCTGACTATTTTCTCTGTTTTGTCATTCATTGCACTAAGTTTAGATACTATGAATCTTCCTTGCATGTAGTCCTCCCTCTCTTCCCATTTATCGAGATCTACTAGTAAAACCTTGAAATTGAGGCCTAGCAATTCAAAGAATCTAATAGTCCATTCAGATATGAATACTTCACTTAGCAGTTAGTTCCTTGTACTCCCTTCTGCTCTTGGTCTTCTGCAATTTATATCTACTCCATTACATTTACTCGAACAATATCAAATATTTTATCAATATTTTTTCCAAATTTGATCTCCTATTTTGTTGTATATTTATCCCCTTTTTAGCATTCTTAGTAATGCTTAACCTTTCTTGAATATTTTTTCAACTCTCACAGTAATGCATCTGTTGCTGGGTGGGAATTACATATTTCTGCCAAAAAACCAGCACTTCTTCCACAACAAACTCGCATACTTGGTTCCATTCCAATTAATGTACTGATAGAGGAAAATACAAATAAAAGCTGTCTTGTTGGACATACTGCAGAAGTGAAAACTCCCACACATAAATATAGTCGGGCAACTGGTAAGGGCACCTATGGCTATCTGTCTTTCTTTCTCCCTCCCTCTTCCTGTTGATCTCAGAGTAAGTTTGTACCTCATCCAATTTTTTAAATCTGGTTGATAAAAATACATTGTAGGAATAGTAATGTAGACATGTATAGAAATGTTTATGGAGTATATATAAATATGTAAAGAAAATAAGTCAATATAAGTACCTTGGTATATAAATATTGGCAATTGTGGTTAAATGCTTTGTCAGAGAAATGTCAGCTAAAATTTGTGTAGCAATCATTGTAGGAAATCATTTAGTCAGGAAAACATGAGCTGAGGTAGATGGGCTGAGCTCACATTGAGCAGGTGAATCCTTGCTACTTCTGTTCACCATGAGGAAACTGCAACTTTGTCACTGACACACATGATCACTGATTGTTATAAACACAGATGACATCGGAAGACATGTGCCAGTGGAATACAGTGTGATACAATGTATGAGAGCAAGCAAGAGGTGCAAGCTCAGCTGCCACGAATGAGTGCACAAAAGAGAGAGAGCAAGACAGTCAATAGTTTGGTGCTGGTTTTTTGTGTCACCTTAAAGACATGTTATTCTTAGGGCATTTGCATTTATGAGATTACTCCCCATCAGAGAAATCTGAGGGGCACCGTAAGAAGTTTTCACTTCAAAAGCATCTCAGATAAAAAAGTTTAAACTAGTGAATCAATTCTTTAAGGGAACCAATTGAAAAAATAGATTCATGGTTCCTGTTTCTACCTCATTCAAATGCCACAAAGGATCTCACAGGAAGAATTACACTCTTTTTACAAGCATGTATACAAATATCAATCTAAAGAGGTGGTTGAAGGTTTTCTTGATTCATCATCATCTTTGATCAGTCATAAATGTCCAACTTAATTGCTTTCGTTTCAATGATTTAGTGTTACAATGTTATTTTACTACTAACAGATGGAAGGGTGAAGTTATGCTATCAAACAATGGGAGGTGGAGAAAAGGGGCTACAGTGAAAAAATTCCTAAGGTGCTTGTCCTGGATGGTCAATGAATTGCATAATACTCTGATGAAATTTCTAGTTATGCATTAAGAAAAATTTCACTGTAGGCATCACCTTACCCTACAAGCTTAGCTTTATATCTAAATGTGCACATATTAGTAACATCTGCAGCCCATTGGTGAACTAGCAGGTTAATTCCGATCATGTTCCTTCATCCACATCAAATGCTTCATTTAAATCTTATGAGTCATTTATGATGAACTTAAAGCATCCAAGTAGTAAGTGACTAACTTGAGACCAAAACTTCCCTTATGAGCTTTTCACGCATAATTCTGAATCAGAATGGAAAGCAAATAGGCTTCTCCCTCCTTAGTTATTCTTATTCTCACACCATTTCCTCCATTGCACAAGACTAACCCAAACATCTCACTACTAGCATTACAATATAGGTCCAAATTACTTCAAGATGTCTCAAATTTTATTTTCCCATTTTGCAGTATACACTCAAAAATCTAGGAATACTGTAGAAATATTTTTTCCACTCAATTTAATTTTCTTGTAAATTCGCTGGAAACTGACTTTAAGGTATAAAAGAAAAAACTTTTTAAAAATTAGGCATCAAAATCATTCCCTTTTATGGAATGAATTACAATTTTGTGAGAGTTTCTTAAGCTAACTGAAATTTAATTTTTTTCGTAACTTGAATTTGTATTTCTACATTCTCCTTATTCAACATGCTTTACATATTGAATTTGACCATTGTTTAAATGTGTGCCACCTACCATCCAACTTATAGCTACAATCATCTGTACTTTGAACAAAGAAATACATATCCACTGGAACTATAACTGAAACAAAATTCAATATACTTACGTCTTCTTGTTGGATGAGGGCTGCGAGGTGCAGAGCCAGGTAGATTTTCTGCAAATTCTGAAAATAAAAACAGACTTTAGTTCTGCTGTTAATTCATACTAATTGACAAGGATAATTTGGGAAAAATCTTGTTGTTACTTTATTATTATTATTTAATAACACAAGAATATGTCCATCAATAGATGAACCTAATTTTACACTGGAACTACATATTATATTACATAAATTTGATCAAATTATTATATTTAGTTACTTAAAATTTTACATTAAAAAGAAATTAATACAACAGCTTAAGCTATCTGAATAATTAAAAAAATTCTACCTGTCTACCCAAGGTGGGACCAATGAATCAATCTTTGCTACTGTCTCTAGCCACTTCCTATTTAATAACATTCAGCAATAATGCCTATTCAAATCCTGACATAAATAATTTATTCCTTCAGTGAGTTTGTTAGCATATTGAGAGTGCCATATGATGATGAGAATAAGAATAATGTTCATTACACCACATCATATACCAGAAATAGGTACTTCATTTTCTCATTCATATAACGTATCAACCTATGTTCATCTTTCATATTAAAAACTTCATTGAGGTATTTATGTATATATTTTGTATGTTTCCTGTAATCAATTAAAGCATGTGTTATTATTAGTTCAAAAATGCTCTGTACATCATGTTCACATACTTTTGATCGAGTTTTTTTTTGGTTCTCACCAATGTATTTGACAGGTGCTGAGTTTATTTCTCCTTCCCCTCTCTCAATGATAGGCTAATACTTGTTAGTTTGCATCTAATTTTGTAATACCTTCCACTAGCATTGTATCAGATTCCTTCTATTCTCTACTATCTACAATCCCTTGCCCAGTACTTTTCTTTGGATGAGGTTTATTATTCAAGCATTAGTTGACATAGTTTGTTTCTGATATGTCACCATCACTTACAAATTGTTCTCTGTTTCAACTATGCATGGACTAATACATTTTATCAATTAGCTGCCATCACCGATCATCCTATTTTTTTAGATTAAACTGCAATCCGTCTGCTTGCATTTAGGTAGTTTGTGTGACTATCAAGTTATATTCTACCTAAGTAAGTACCTCCCTGTTTGAATAATTTTTGGAAACTTTCATTTAGTATTCAAGTAATACGTCTATGCAGTTAATTAACATACAATTCTCTCTTTATTTAGATAAAATATTTATTTATATTAAAGATTCATTTCTAAATACAATTCTTAGGGTTTTTTCACTATTTTTATGCACAACATTTAGGTTTTCTCACATTAGTTTCTTTGAATAGGAATCTCTGACTCCAGAGTTTATCCTATTAGATATTATTTCAAAATTTTATTCATACCATAGACTTGATTAGTAAACTATAATATCATCGGTTAATACAGGACGGTGAATAGGAAATGACAATTAGAAAACATGGTAAATAGAAGGAATAGTAAATGGAAAAAGAATGAGGAGGACATGACTCAAAAGAGATTATTAGAAAGATAGAAGATAGGAGGAAGTGGAAGAAGGTACATTCACAAGTAGGGAGGAGAAAGTACAATGAGCTAAATATAAATTAAGGTGAAAAACTAATAGGGAAAAAGAAACATGTTAGATGAAACAGTGTGACGAGATAGTGAGTTTACAGAGACAGGGTGAAAAGGGAGCACTGCATGGGAAGGTGAAAGCACTATTAGTAAGTAATAAATGAAATTCAGAGCCCAAATTCAGAGATAGGAAAGAAAAAGAACTAATCAAAGTAAAAGCAATTATGGCAAGAATGAAAAGAACTATATTGTAATAATATTATGCCTGCAAGTCTAGACAGAAAGAAAATGTGATGTTGATGAGGATAGACCCAAGTATGCATACTTTATTGCAAGAAAGAGAAGTTATTAAAGGAAATAAAAGTGAACTAGGCAATGGGAACATATAACATCCCTGCTAAAATTTAGGCTTAGGAAATTCCAGAAGGAATAGTTTTTATGGGCTCATTTGCAATATTTCTGTTGGAGGAATTCGGTAATAAGAATTTTCAGATTTGTACTAAATTCCATCCCAAAAAAGAGAAAATCAGTGATACGTGAAGACATTAGGAACATAGGTTTGATTTTGCATGGAACATAGGTAGGACTTAGGATCATTAATAGGAGGATGAAGGAGAGGTCAAATGATTACTCAAAAGATGATCACTTTGGGTTCAGGTAGGGTAGGGGCACATATGATGGCGTAGCAGTACTGTGAGCACTGATTGAGAGGAATATAGAATACAATCAGGATGTATTTTATTTGTTTGTAGATTTTGAGATGCCATTTGATAGAGAAGATTTGGAATAACTACTGGACATATTTCAGAAGATAGGTGTTGACAGGAGGAATAGGTGACAAATTTGAAATCTGAGTACGTCTCTGACTGCATAGGTAATATAGGTAATATAATAATATAGGTAGGTAATAAGGTAATATAATAACATAGGTAATATAGGTAATAGGTAGCAGGTGGAGAATGAGCAGTGAGACATTGAGAGGAAATGTGGTTAGGCATAGTTGTCCATTATCACCCATGATTTATAACATATAGGCAAAGGAAATGCTAAGTGGGCATGAAAAGGACTGGAGGTAGGAATAAAAGTAGGTGGGGAGGTAATCATGTCAGTTAAATTAGTGGTTGACCAAGCTTTAGTTAGCCATTCAGTCAAGAAATTACAGTTATTGCTGAGCACATTACAGAACCAGTATGATAGATATGGGATATGAGAGAATCAATGAGAATAGAACATAGGTGTTAAGAAGTTAAGAAATGGGAAGGCTTAGATGAACATTAAATTGGAAAGGCATAAACTAGATCAGGTAGAACTCTTTATCTACCTATTTAGGAAATGTTTTAGAGGAATGTAGGCAATGCAGTAAGGACATTAGCAGAATAATTGCATTAAGTACAGAACATTTTACTAAGAGTGAGTCTGATAAGTACCTTAGGTAAAGATGTAAAAAAGAGACAACTGAAAACATTGATATTGAGTATAGTTATTTATAGTTCAGAAACTAAGTCATTGAGGCAAGAGGACAGGCATAAGTTGGAGACTTTCAAGATGTGGGAGTGGAGAAGGATGGAAAACATGAAATAGAAATTAAAATGAATGAAGAAGTTCTGGACATGGAAGGAGAGGAGAGAATATTGTTGAAAGAAATCCAAAGGAGACAGGAGAAGTGGATGCTGGTTATATGGAGTGGCAATGAATTTTTGAAGACAGTAGTAAAGGGGAGAATGCTGGGTGAGGTAGAGGGAAGAAAAAAATAGGTATGCTGGGTGGTGTGAAGAGCGGTGGAAATCCTACAGAGCTGAAGTATGTCTTTTTACAGAGTAGGCTGTTTCTAACAACTGCGCACTCTAATAAAACCGACCTCACATTTAAATTGCTCCTGCATGCCAACAAGCACTGGGTAAAAAATGTTACCTACCACTGATAAAATTTTAAAAAAATATGGGACCGGAACCAATGGCGACCTTTAGGTGATCATAGTTGGTCACAGTTGTAGCTAACTATTATATCAGTTAATGTAACAGAGAGTTTACGTAGATCGATGGGAGACCATTGACACTTCT
Source organism: Calopteryx splendens (assembly GCA_002093875.1). Classification (NCBI taxonomy): domain Eukaryota; kingdom Metazoa; phylum Arthropoda; class Insecta; order Odonata; family Calopterygidae; genus Calopteryx; species Calopteryx splendens. The sequence continues at coordinate 11,241 of LYUA01000097.1, forward strand.
TGGAGTAGGTTAGCAGTCATGTTAGAGAGGTGTGCGTACATCTTCCTTATTTGGTGTCTTCTAAAACATATTTTTCAATGCACTAATGCACTAACACCTACTTTTAAGCACAATTTTCCTTCTGAGAATGTCTGTTTTATTGTACAGAGCTCATTCTAGTTTTTTTTAAATCATACACATCAAGGATCATCAATCCTAAGATTGGTCTGATACAGCTTACCACTTAGATCTCCTTTCAAGTAATCCCTTCATGTTTTGTACTTTGTTTTCACAACTACTATTATAAGTTTAGTGCATATCCTCCTGTAGTTATCTCGATACAATTTTAATCAGAAGTTATGATTTCTCATAGAAAATGTTTCCCAGGTTATCTGAGGAAATTTTAAATGAAATGACAAAAATGGAGACATTCTGAGATGCTTTTGGGTAAAGGACAAGACATATTAAGCATTTAATTTTTACATATTAGGCTTTTAAATGCTTCAGTCATAAATTCTTTTCCAAGGGTACCCCTTAATTTTGAGAAAAGAAAATTTAATTCAGCACCAACCCCTGTTGATTGTCTACTTGAAAATACAGAGGTGGCATACAAATTGCATAACGTAAAGGATAAAATGTTCCATATTGTATCGGTTCAAAAAAATACCTATGCAAATACCTACATATTTACATATGTAGGTACATATTTACATAGGTATTACATATAACTAGGCGAATGACTTCATAATGAAAATTAATAATCACAGGGAAGGAAATTTTATTTTAAACTCTGGATCTTAAAATTAATGGCAAAAATATGAGCTTTCTAATTGATATATTTTATATTCAAGGAAAGTATAGGCTTCACAATGATAAATAAGGCTGATCAAATCCAAAACTATGCTGATTCTTAATTTAGATTCACGATTGAAATCATAATCATTTCCAGTTAAATACTGTAATTTGAGCCTGCATTGGAGATTTTTAATTTCCTGATTTAGAAGCTGAAGTACACCATGAAAGGCCTAAGTTAAAACATGAATTTCATGTACAAAATTACAACTACAAATTAAAATGTATTTGATTTTTTAGAGATTTGAAATCATGTGTAAAATTCTTTTAGAGATGCAATTTCCAGAAGATCTTTTAACAAATCATTGTGATACTACTCCAGTTGGTTTTATTAACCCATTCTAAGATGTTTCGCAGGTTTTTTTCATGTCCCCCTTCCTGTGTGGGCATTTTCCTGCCATGGGTTTTTTTTGCTAAGGATAAGTTTCCTATCCTTACATTTCTCCCACGAAATTTCAAGTATATTTTACACGTAAATTCATAAATATTCAATACCAGACTTTTATATTTTGTATTAAAAAATTTCATATACATATGTATTTGTGATGTAAAAGCATATTTATGAAATTGTGCCCTTATATCTTATATTTTAGATGAATCTGACAATGGGTTAGGTGGAAAATGGGACTATTATAATCTCAATCTTGCCCCAATAAAGATAAATATTATCATTACTCTAAATCAGCGAGAAGTTATTATCTGGTCCATTATTTATTTTTAAATATTTCGGTACATTATGTCTTTAAGCTTTTTCTTACTGGAGAGCTTGCATATATATATGAACAAAACAGTACCTATTTGTTAGTTCCAAATTTCTTGTAAAATGAAATTGCATTTTTTCTGCCAAAGTAGATTACTTATTTCGACAGTCATCAATGTGAAATATTACCATTCCTCTTAAACCTCTTCAATGCCTGTAAATGTAGAGGCTGTTTATGTAAAATGTTAATGACTGCATTAATTTTGATTGGTTTGATAATACTGAGGGATCTACTAATTATTGACTCATTCATTAACTTAATACTGTCAACTTATTTTACTATTCAGTGGAGCAAACCACATCCCATTTTTCCTGAGAAATCAGCAGAGGTGTAACAATGCTCTTTGTTGTTGGCTATCTTTTAAGTTTGCTCTGGTAAACAGGAAAGAATAGAGAGTGGCAAAAGACTTTATATACCACATTCTATGGAGACCTCATACAGATATAATTGCCTAGAGTATCATCTAGCTTAAACGTCAAGAGCTTAGAAGTATCCATGCAGAATTCATGTTTTTGTATTAAGATGTCCATCTTATTTTCAGTAAGCAGTAGATCAACGAATGTTATGAAATATTGAATAATGACTAGAGTTTCAGGCAGATTTAAATTACCTTATTATTAAACTTAGTGGTAATGACTACATATTTGGCATTGAAAGACAAAACAACTTTATAAAGTTGTTTCGTCTTTCAATGATAAATTGTTTCCACCAAGTAACGGCCAATACCATCAACTACATATTTGGTATTGCTAGCAGGTGGCATATTAGACACAGAAGCTCCGTGGTATAAGACCTAGTACCAGTTACTGGGAAATGTCACCCATGAATTTGTATTTCATGGAGTCATCATTAACATAACTACCACAGTCATCAATCTCTTAAGAATGTTTTGATAAATGAGGGGGGGGGGTTCACCTTGACTTAAAACTTTTGGTGCATAAAATTCACACATTCAGTGCAGGAGGGGTTAGTTCCATTCCCTATGTCACCTATGGTTTCCAACTAATTATTATATCCAGTGAAATAGCAATGGTTGGTTTTTGTTTGAGGGTGCATCCCTAGATTTGAATTATCCAGTCAGTAGCTGAACACTATATGCCACTAGGCTAATACATGAATATTATGCTTTGGAATTCTGGGACTGAGATAATATGTCACAATGCTCTTGAGATATGCTGATACTTTCAGCTGGTTTCGATCAGCATGGATGCTATTAGTTCATTATAATAATTTTGATTTGAACAAGCATGGTACACAAATGCCATCAGAAACAAAGACAAGATATAGTGTTCAAAGGTAAAATTCAATTGTAATGCTGATTCATCAGAGGGGCACTTTCTGTGGTTACTTATGAAAGGAAATCTTAGCTTCACAATGCAGAAACTCCATACTCTTGAGCCCTTTCAACAATGAAAAAGTTTCATGTCACATTATTTAAATCATGAGCTGCACTTATTTTACAGGTAGCCAGGGAATTAAAAGCTGTTAGATGATTGTTCTTGACATTAATTAGACATTAATTTTTGGCTGAGTCCTGAAGTCTGAAAGTTTTTAAATCCTTAAATGCAGTGGAAATAGCTAGATTTACTGAAATATCAGTTCAACAGGTTTTCAGGTGAATCTATAGTTACATCTTTGGTTCTGTCAACTTTTAAATTGTGAGCTAAACCATGTTAGCACCTTATTAGACTATATATCTATAACACAAAATAAAATGTACCTACGTACATATTTTCACTAAATGAGTTCCTGAGAAGTTAACCAGAACTTTTCAATGATTAGGAGGGTTGGAATAAGCAGCTCCCTTTGAGCTCTTGCTATCTGTTATTCTGACATTATATCCTAAGATCATTCTGATATCATCTGCATGAACAACTTTGGAGGCCAAATATTCTGAAGTTTTTTAAGAAATATATAGATAAAATAGTGAGACATAGGCAAGATATTATGTTCAAACATTCAAAAGCACAAAAAATTATTAAAAAAATAAAGATTCACATATGCAATGGACAAATATGTATGTATAATGGCATCATTCTGTATTTATTGCCATGTTTTTTTAAATTTGAACAAAGGTTTTCATTGAATCAGATGATTGCCAGATAATAAACATATGACTTTGCTGGAAAATTCACCTTTTTGTCAGTTTTTCTTCAATGGATTTCCCATATGATTTTCAACTTTGAAATTCTTTTAACAATCATGTACTTTAAACAATTTATACTCAGATTTTTTTGGAATGGGAAATGAAGTAAGATGAAGTGAAAAGAAAATTATATCTTGAAGGTAGATTGAAAGATTGCCCTATTAGATAAAGGGAGGCATGCATTCCATTCTGTGATGAAATGGAAAGTATTAAGCTACAGTGGTACTGTGAATACAATAAAAATGAAACAAAGTTGAAAATTAGCTTATGGCCCATCCATGTTAAGTAATGAATTTTCTCCCATACCTATAATCCAAAGTAGAATGGACAAAGAATTTATTCAGTCAGTGAAAAGCAAGTGTCATCTAGGTAGAAAGTTAAGATGGAAGGAAGAAAGGCTCGAGGTAGAAATAATCTCAGCACCTAAGGTTCCAGGAATTAAACAGATGCTAAACAAAAATGGGGTTCATCATCAACAGAAAATTACTCGATATCTAGAACAAAATAACCTTGGGAATAATCAGACACAACAGGAGTAGGATTTGGTAACTCACCTAAGTTCTCCATGCTCTGAGTAAGAAGTGCTTCAAAAGTGTGTAGACTGTAACTCTCTGCATCCATACCCTTGGCTAAAGTGTTGCGGAGATGGAGCTCATATTCAAGGAGAAGGCGAGAAGTAGGAGAGCCAGGGGTTGGGGTTGGTGTTGGCACCCCTGCACCTGTTGAAGTACAGAAAAACTGATATTATCAAAGGCTTACAATATTTGTAAATGAAAACTTTTTCACCCATCCCATTATTTTCAGTAAGTTCTCATCTAATGTGATTTTATTCAAACCATGTCCACAATTGAATATAAAATTTGCTATGGACAGTGCAAAAAATAAAAAAAGAACATGCACCGGAACACATTTCTATCATCACCATAAATATGCTGCAGAAAATTTATCAATAAAATGGGCAAAAAATAATAAACTATTCGCCAACTAATTCCATGAAGGTAAAAATGATTTCTGAGCATAGGCACCACATTACTATTAAATGTAGAGTAGTGGAAAAGTTGAGAAGTACACTAGTAGTAATATTATTCACCACTCCTATTTGATTAACGTTTATTAGTATATTACCATAAAAATAAACAAAAAAACAATATTTTTTCACATGCATGACTTCAAGAGAATACAAAACTTAATAAAAGTCTGAGTAAAATTCCAAAGTAAAAATAAATATCAGAATGGAGAAAAGCAATGGTTTTTAATTCTCATTATTACTATTGATGTTATATGAAGATAAAAATATGGTTTTATATACATAGCAGAGATTTTTATTATGTTCTTAATTGGCAGAGTTTTATATACATTTTATGCTATGAAAAGGTTTTGATGATACTTCTTGATACTCTAAACAGCAAAAACAATAAATGATCATAATTTTACTTAGCATATGAGGTTTATTCTCAATTAAGTTAATTCACACAGTTAGAGTGTAGACTCAGAAAATATTACTCAATATTCTGACATAATTCAGACATTACATTGAACTTGCAATTATTCATTCTTTGGTGTCCTCACCATACATAGAAGTGCAAAACATTAGAAATAAATTTAAATTACACCTGCATAGGTAAATATGATAATTTACAACAATCCTCATAGTTTATAAAAATTAAGGATATGATAGGAAGACTTACCAGTAGCAGCATTCGAAGGTGCCATTTCAAGGTCAGAGTTGTTTCCGTTGCTGGAGCTAGGAGTGGTGGCATAGCAGGCGTGGTCAAACAGAACATTATCGGAGGGTGGGGAGGCCGACCCTCCTCCCCCCCCTCCCACAACCACTCCTCCCTGACCACCTCCTCTCTCCAGCTCCAGATATAAGCCACGGCCATAACCACCGCCACCATTTGCACTCCTACCAATCTCATGTGCTGACCTGGGGTACAAGAAAAAACAAAAAAAAATAATCACCTAAGAACGTATAGTTCACTTGGAACTGAAATAGGCTATTCCTGAATAAACATAAAAAAGATATATTATCCATATCATTTCATTCACCATAGTTTGGTATTTAATAATCAGGACTGTTATAAAGAGAATATAGGAGGATTAAATGAATAAATAAAATATCAACATCGATATATGTTTCCTATGAAGGTTGAGTGGCCATTTTTGAATGAATTGCAATTCAGATTTTTCTATTCTAAGGAAATCAACTGAAGTAAAATTTGATGAGGCCAGAAATTAACATAGAGTAGGGTCTTTACTCTATGATATTACTTAATTCATACTTTCAAAATTCCTATTCAAAAACTAAAATTAAGTTAAAAGGAATAATAATAAAATGGTAACTGACATGAAAAAATCATTGGCATTCAATTTAAAAATCCTCTTAAGTCTGAATTCAATTCTGTTACTCATTAAATGCATTGCTTCGTTATAAGTTTTCACAATTGCCTGACATGTTAAAGTAAGAAAAATGTGGAACAGTCAACTACGTAACTGAAATTAATGAACCGCCAGGACCTGCTCCCAAAAATGAGCTAGCTCTTCTCATTATTTATTTTTGTTTCTTGAGTCACCAACAGGATGTAATGTTTAAAAATTGAATCACAATTAAATTAAATTATTTGGAATACCAATTTAAAAAGTAAAATATCTGGGACAAAATTCACAGAATTGTACTTCCTACAACATTGATACAAGTAAACATAATTTAATATCATTAAAAAGGAGATACTTAGGTAAAAAGTTGAATGAATCAAAATGTTTCAAGTGGATTTATTTGTATACACAATGTAAATGACTTAAGTTTGGGAATACATCTCATAAAATTATTTATATTTTTAAAAATTGGAGTACTATGAAGGGAAATAAAAATACAAAAATAAGAAAAAGATTAAAATGATCTTTAGCATGGTGCCACTGTCTGTGGATAATTTTGGAAAAAAATCTAATTCTGTCTTCGATTCTGAATTAAATTGAGAAGCCTAAAATACTACTTTTCTTTCATTGAAAGTTTTTGCATTATTTAGCACAAAACATATATATTCATAATCAGAAAAAGAAAAATAAACCGAAAAATGGGCCAAGAGTGTTTAGTGTTCCAAAAATGTGCATTTCCAATGAAAATCTTCAGCAAATTTTTTTCATGAAGACAGCATTTTCAACTTGAAAATTATAAGTGAAAATAAAAATAACCTCATAATGAATACAATGCATTTACAAGATATACTTTGATAACTTTGAGGCAAATATAACTTCTAAACATCATTGGGTTAAGAGGATGAGCATAGGACAGGACTCTTGAGATGCGGATGTGGATGAGGTCAAGAAAGTGAAACAGACAATAATAAAAACAAACAGAAGTTTTAGGCTTGGTAGGGAAGAGAGAAATTCAAAGAAGGCAGGAAATAGGATGCAGGGCATATTGAGTGGCAGTTGATTGCTGAAATCTGTGGTAGAGGGGACAGTATAGTGGGTTAGTCGGGTAGAGGGAGGAAAGGTTAAGCAAATTGAATGGAAAGATGGGAAGTAGAAAGTAGGGTGATTTGGAGAATGGTTTATTGTAGGTTAAGGCATTACAATGTGTTGTGTTAGCCGTGTAGCAGTGGTGTCAATAAAAAATCTACCTTAAATGGTAGACTACAAATAATAACAATAATACATATTCATGTTTGTAAAGTGCATAGAAGTTCCTTGAAAATATTTCTTTGTCCTTATTTGTAATATATAATGGTCCTATTAAAGTATTACTTCATAAAATAAAAGTTATCAGCATGATTCAAATATATGATTCATTGCATGTAATTATATAAACTAACATCTTCAATTCCTGAGGAAGGATTAGAATGCATAACTAATAGCCTTGATGCAGACTAGTGCTTCTAGCAGCCTATCCTAAACTTATTGCTTAAGACCACAGTGACATGAAAATTGAATTAGTATGAGAATAAAGGGTATCCACATGCACTGACCTAGAGGCAGAAAACCGTGACCTCCGTCCTCCACCAGCTTCAGGTTCAGAAAGGTAACTGGCAGACATGTCATTCCCATCGTCCATCTCATCCTCATCCTCTCTTGAGTGGTGGTGTCCATGATGGTGGTGGTGATGACTGTGGTGACCAAGGTGATGCTGCTGTTGGGACATGTGGTGCTGCATGGGATGGCCCTGGTGGGGATGCTGCTGCATGTGATGTGGGTGCATCCCATAGCCGTGGTGCATTGACATCTGCTGTTGCTGTTGTTGTTGCTGTTGTTGCTGCTGCATGTGGTGCATGTGCTGCGGGTGGAGGTGCTGCTGGTGATGGGGCTGGTGGTGTTGCTGCTGCGTGTGCATGGGGTGGTGGTGCGAGGGGTGGAGGCAGGGCCCCCCACCGCGTCGCCGGCCCGTCTCCGGTGACGTCGCCGGGCTCTCCCCTCCGATGCTCGACGCCAGCGACGGCATCGGCTTGAGCATCCTCTTGAGCGTGTTGCTGTCCAGCGTGATCCCGGCCTGCTGTTGCTGCTGCTGGTTGACAGGCCCGCCACCGGAGCCCTGGCCGCCGGGCTGTCCCGTCACGTCGTCCGTGCTCTTGCTCTTGCTCCTCTTCCGCACCTCCACCTCGCCATCCGAGTACTCGGCGTTCTTGAGGGCTCCACCCTCCTTGGCCACCCTCGCCCCGCCCGACCTCTGACCCTGTGACTGACCCTGTCTCTGACTGGTACCCCCCGTGTCCCCGCCGCCCACACCCGTGCCTCTGACCGCCCCGTCCGGCGCCCCGCTCTGCTGCGTCTGGGAGCCGACGCCCACGTGGTTGGCCTGCGTCTTGGCCCCCGAGCCCCCTTCCTCCCTCGGCTGCGTCCCCCGGTCCCTCGTTTGTCGCATGGAGACGTAGGAAGTGGTTTCCGTGGTGGTGGCCGTCGTCGCGGTGGAGGAGGTCGTGACCGCCGTCCCGGTCCCTCCCGCTGCCGTCCCGCGCTTCCCGCCCGTCGTGGCGGTGCCCGCAGACACATTGTCGTAGAGGGATGTGCTGGACGTGGCAGCGGTCACTTTCTCGGTCGTGGCGCTGGCGTCGACTCCTCTGGCTTGGGCTCGCGGAAGCGTGGCTGAACCTTGCATGGAAATTATGACAAGATGTTAGCAACCGACAAGGTATATATGTAACAGTCATATATATATATATATATATATATATATATATATATATTGAGGGAAAATCAGTAGTTG
>LYUA01000097.1:64547-81193 GCA_002093875.1 Calopteryx splendens
AATTAACGTCCGTCAAACGGGGGGCGGGGGGGGGGAGGAGGGCAAAAAAAAGAGCGAATCGATGATCGCAAATAAGCAATTAATGGGCCGAGAGTTCCCTACCGTCCTTCGCGAAGCAGCGAGGAATGAATGACCTCTAACGCCACGCACCCTTCCGTGGCCTACTAATGCGGCACGGAGTCCAGTCGATTCTCTCCGGTTGTATTGTTTGATGAAAATCCATGGATCGGATTTGTGGAACGTTTTGAACGCTCGGCACGTTTTTCGCGAGTGATAAGCGTTGTTGACGAATTCATCCACTGCATAATATGATCACATACGTAGAACGTATTACTGCTTTCTATGAGTAACTCAGTCCTGAAAGGTAATTTTAATCACCCAGCTTTTTATTGGAAGGGCTCAGCTATTAAAACTGTTTGCGTCAAATTCAATTATTTTATTTTAACATCAAGGGAATAGTTTGTGCGATTAATCTTGAAGAAGTGTTTCAAAAATAGGGTGAAGGGGGAATATGCAAGACACTCACAAGAAGAATAAAGCTGTTTGGACAAAAATACTGAGGTACATTATTTTGCTGAAGAGAGAAATAGAGGAAACCATGGTAAGGAGGGGGTTTAGAGGAAAACCAAGGTAGGCATCACTAAAAGAAGCATTGGCAAAGAAATGTCAAGCATGGATGGCTGTAGATAACAAATCCAAGGATTGATAGCGTATGAAGGCAAAGATAGAGGCGTTCACAAATATAAATATATAAGTAGAGGAATGAAATTTATTATACATAAATGAAAAGAAAACGTTTTGGCTCCACATGAATGGCGCATAGTGTCATAAAAAAAGTATGTTACAGAGTGCCGGTGGATACCGATGTGCCAGCGCTGTTTTCTTACGACTTGTCTGCACCATATTTTAATATCACTTAAAATTTAGTGTAAAATAAGCTGTCAAAAATTATTCCAATTGTGCAAAAACGAAAATAATTCTAAGGAAAAGTCTACAAATTATTTAGGATTTACAGTTTTCCCAAGAGCACTGCTTGTTCTCCAATCTCTTCATACTTCAGAAACCTTTCAAGATTAATTTTTTTTAATCTCCCTACAATTACTCTGGCTTATCCACTCGTGCAAATTCAAAAGCCTTGACTTTCAGAACAGTTGTTTGAGAACATGAGGGAAAATCTACCATCATTTCGACTATAAAGAACAAGATTCATAAATTTTTATCGCAGATCGGAATTAGTTGGAATGGGAATTAGTACTTGAAAGAAGGCGGTTTCAAAAAACAACTTAGCTCCATGAATTTTGTTCGTGGAAACTTTGATTCAGCGGTGATAAAGAACTGCGGGGATCGTATTTTTTGAGAGGGATTGTATTTATATTGCACACAAAAAATTAACCACTTTATTCATATTTCATGTACGCATAATTTAAGGAGAAATTAACAACTTACTTATTTTCTTAAGGAGCGAGATAATAATCATAAACTAGTTTCACAACAAACTTATAGCGAACCTTGTAATTTGTTTTTCCTTCCACATATAACTGAGAATTCAATATACCTTAATTTTAATATGGAATTTTTCCAACAAAATCATTTGGCTTTGAATCACCACTGGTGATTCCAAGTCAAATTGTATTTTAAAACCCTTTTCTTAGTTTAAAAGTGAACCACTTTCCCAATGCTTCCTATGATGTGTCTTGTGTTACAATGAGATAATTATTACTCTAATGATCTATAATAGATTTCCGAAGGCAAAGGCAATATCACACCATACTAGTCCTGTTACGAGTTGAGGACCGGATTAAAGAAAAATAATTTAAGGAATGGTTTTTTAGAATTAAAAATCAATAATAAGTGCAATAAATATTCATAGATTAAATAAAATATGAAAATATAAAAATTTAACGCGGCAATTAGATTTTATCAATGTGCTAAATAAATCATTAAATTATTACTTAATTGGAAAGGACACCTCAGCGGAATTGATCCTTGTAAGTTCAAGTGCTACTGCTTTAATTTAGGTATTTTTATACGACCGCCTTGGGGGTAGCAGTAATTTAAATGATCAGAGCGGGCATACGGTTTAGAGAGAGGATGAAACAAAGAGGACGCGCATGAAGAATGAGAAATTGAAAGAGCAATGGATATTGGTTAACAATAGCTGGTGTTTTTAATGCATTATGTTAATAACCTATTTTTATAGTCCTGTTCAAGGCCACAAAAATATGTGCATCTTTCAGGCTAGTCATTGGGGTAACATAGACGTGACCCATAACAGCTTGCCGTGGCTCCAGGAAAGTGTTTGGAGACTGTATGCTTGGATTTATTTCATTGTCTATTCACGCCGGGTCTGGCTATCAAAAGAGGTCGTTTTTATTGGAGAGTGGATGATGTTTTTCGGGAGTTTAAAAGTTTTTTTTGTCCGTATCTACTCAAGTTATCAATAACATCGAAGCATCTACAAAAAAATACACCGGTACAATTGGTTACAATTTAAGTCAGCCTGTTCTAACCAAAGTATACACTTTTAGTGTTAGTATTGGGTGGGCGTTATAAGGAAAAGAAAGCTATACAAATGCATGGATTTGAGAGGCGAAGAAGTTAGTCAATGCGGCGACGACGATGTCTTTAATTGGCGAGTAAATATTAGACCGAACGCCTTTTCCACGGTGATTTAAAATCTCCATCAGGCGTCCCAGTATTGCACCCAGTACTGATCACAGATATAATCATCTTTCATTAATGTTTCTAGATGGAATAGATAATATGGAGTCATTGGAAAATTGTGTAAAGAAAAGTACTGTATGAAGCATGGACCAGAAGGTAAAATCTAACTAAAAATATTCTGAGGGACAGTAGTTTACGAATTACAGTATCAAGCGGAACCTGTAAGTTAAACATTACGTACTGAAAAAGACCAAGGATAGTTTTTAGACAAGTGTGTAATGACACCAGGAATCTCAAAAATTTACTTAAACTCGAAAAATAACTTAAAATCAGTGTCTTCCTAAAATTTTCAAAAGAAAAGAAGGCTATGCAATAAAATTTCGGCCCGGTTTTATCATTTCTTAATAAATTGAAGGTTAAATTTAACCTTTGGAGAAAGCTAACATCAGTTTCATAACACTCTTTAAAATCAAACCTGAACGTTCAAGTAGTGGTTAACTTTACCTGACAGAGTTAGTACGATTGTCATGCTTATATTCTCTAAGTATGCTCCCGAATTGTTTATAAAATCGGACCCACCAGCAACCTACAACTTTAGTAAACGTCCACGCTGACGAATGAACTTAAGGAAATATTATAAAACCGGGCCTTCGAGAAGTATTATTGCTAACTCGTTATTCTTTCTACTATTGCTCTGAAAATCAGTTAAAGTTTCTTGCGTTGCGCTAATACCCCATAAAATATGTAACCCGACTGTGAGAAGGGATGAATTGAAATACATATCGATATCAGAATTGTTTATTGATGCTGAAGGATTGAGATTAAGACCCGTTAGTTAAGTGCATTACACAGTCGGTATGACATTAACGGCGTAAGCTTCTGAGATTATAAGTCTTTCAGAATGATGTATTTTAATGCAAAATAATCGAAGAAAGCTACTTTAAATGATATTTATTCATAACAGCTAAGCTATAGTAATTTGAGCAAATATGAGCATTGAGTACGGCCATAACTAAAGACGGCTGCGAGATTTGGACAATACCGGCATCAAAGGAGATTAGAATGAATAAAAATGTGGTGCTTCCCAAGCATGACGAAAATAAAAAAGTAATATACGAGAAGTGGGTGAGAGAGATAGAAGGCTTTCAAAGGCAGTGTAAATGGAACTACGAAAGAACTGACAAGAAGAAGAGCGAAGAGCCAATTGGGGTCATGTTAGACAAAATATTTTACTAAAGACCTTAACTGGAACATCAAAGAGAGAGAGAATCATAGCCCGAACATGGAAAGAGAGAAAGAGGAAGGCCAATGTTGAACAAGAAGTTAGTGATGGATGAAATCAGCACAAGGATATCCGAAATAATAAAGATACTGGAAAGGAATAGGATAGATTGGTGGTCTTCTAAACACTATTCTTTGAATTGATAACCAATGAAGACGACCGTTCAATTCCAGTTACATAAATATGACTGCGAAAAGGTGAATTAGTATCGTGAATACTTCTGCCACCACAGTGATCGTTCGTATAAACCAGCAATATATCGCTCAAAATTGGAAACATTCTTGCCCCTTACGCCCATCAAGTACGATGTGACGGCCCTTGTGGAGAAAAATCTGCTCTCTTGTAAGTGAATCTCTGAATGAATCTCTTTCTCTGAATGATCTAAAGCATTTCCATCATCCGAAAAAGAAGATTGCTTTATTCATCACAGTTGGAAAGAATCATTACGTCTGGTAGCACCACTTCCAGAGAAAAGGATGATGATCTCTCAGAACAAGGGCGCCGAGGTTTCATCGGGTAAAATGAAATTCCTGACGGGGATGAAAATGATAAGAGTAAGCTGAAAATATTTAAGACCTTTATAGGAAGGGACGAAAACGCGATGGATAAAAAAAATTAAGGTACTTTTATGAAGGTGAGGGTAGATAAAAGAGGATTGAATTACCGGAAGAAAATCAAGGGTTATTGGAGCCGGACGAGCGGTGAAGGGAAGCAATTTCTTGCTCAAAAAGCTTTTAAACAAATCTATCGGCTCTTTGCATGCTATCTTTTGGTGTTACCTACGTTGGGCATAGTTAACGCTAATTCAGACTAAATAAATGAAGTATTTTTCGAGTTATATCTTATAGCCTGTGTAACCTTAAGTTACCTATCGTTAAGATACATATTTGAACTTAACTAAGGTTCATTGACACATTTATGGCGTGAATCCAGTCTACGTAAAATAAATAACATCATCAAAATAGTCTTTACTATGCATGTATATTTTTGTCACGGCAGCGAACGTTAATTTGGAGTATTCTCATAAAATTGTTTATTTACACTGTATGGCTGCCATCATCATTAGACATTTAGTAAACACTTGAATTTTAGTTTTTGTACACGCAATCAATGCATAAAATCACCGTAGTAAATTACACAAATCAGAAACTATGATCTTTACATAAAATAAATCCTTTCATGAATGGTTATAGCAACATTAACTCATATATCTACTAGCTGAGAAAAACTCAAATATGGGACCAATCACATGAAATAGTAACAATATTCCTACCATCAATGTGAGGAAGAGACACAGGAAAATTAAAAGGGAAATAATGAGCCCCATCAATTTAATAACAATTTTCAGTATTAAAAATAAAATTTAATTGACCACGTCATTGTGCCACTATTAAAATTTAAGCTTTACAATTTTTTTTGTCCACACAAGTTTTGATATCACTGAAAACGTTTCATTATATACTGTAGAAAATACCTTGATACATATTCTTTTTTTCAAGGTGTACTTTCTTAAGGTAGTCTGTCAGTTAATTTAAGGTAGGTTTTTGACAGATTCAGAGTTTAACTACTCCCACTAACTAACTTACTCCCACTAACTCCCACTTACTAACAAGATTCGGAGGCTCTTCTAAAACGACCCTATAAACGATAGAACCGTACACTACAATAAACTATTCTTCAACTCCGAATTCACTCTGAAACCCTAGATTGTATCTATAATGTCCTATCTTTGCCTCCTCCAAACTCGCTTTCCCAGCATTTTCCCACTTATCAGTCTTCAGCATTCCACTGCCCCTGAATATACCTTGCATCTATTTCTCCTGCTTTCATTGAATTTTACCAACAACCTTCTCTCTACGCTTGCCATGCCTTGTGGCTGCAATATCTCAAATTCGTTCATGCCTACCATGCCTCAATTTTTTTAGTTTTCATTTCCTTCTATTTTCCTTCTCCATACACCTCAGCGAATAGATTTCCGCATAGTGTAAAAGTTATCGCTTATCTTTTCTTTGCATATTTACTAAAAGTCTTTGTCACCATCTCCCTCCTCTTCGTAAAACCTGCATCTAATGTCCTTATCACTTTGCCCGCCTGTCTGCAACACTTAATAAATAGGTTAACCGTTCTACTTGCACGGACTTCAATGGCCATTACTACCGGGTTTAAGCTTTAATACGCTTACGTTAACATCAGACCAGGGGCAAAAATGTAATATAAATAAGGTAACCTAATGTATTTGTTAATAATGTTTCTATGATCTCAACAAAAAGTTTGTGAATATAATTTTATGCTGAATGAAATGAAAAATTAACAGGAGTTGGAACAGATCTCAGCCACCAAAAATATTTGTCACATTTATTTAGTTATAGAAGTTACTACAAAATTAAAATCTCAGTGTGAGAGTCATCTAAATTCAAAAGTAAGCCTACTCATTTAAGCCAATTATTTTATTTTTGAGGTTAAGATACGCAAATAAAGGAAACATTCCTTTGAAATAAGTACTTAATTAAGAATGATTAATAGTGTTCCAACACTTTTATTCTATGATCTATATGCTCGTTGTGATAAAGTATGCCAGCTGAAAAAAATGAGCCTCTTGGTTTTTTACCATACTTGATTTACAATTCACCACAATTTATAGATAAAAACAACCAAATGCTGAAATAATTTCTTACTATATTAACATAATAATTACTCCCGATCCCATTGCAATTAAAATGTATACTACACAGATTTAAATTAATTCGAAATTACAGCGTATAAAAATATTACCCGAAAGTCAGTTTCAATTTGATACCCATTAATGCGTCAGAATTTAATTAAAACTGCCCCCTCTCTACTTCCGATCGAAAAAATTGCACCGAGAGATTCATTTAAATAATTTACAAACATTATACGAGTAAATTCAAAAATAATAATTAAAGATTACCGATAAACTTATATTTTTTTATTTGGAGACAAACAGTTTAATTCCTAAATCTTGTGCAATGCCCTTGGAATTAATTGGTATACGTTTATGCATTACAGTTTAACTTAACATAATTACTATTTTTACTGGATAGTAACAGCTGAGATTATACAATTCAAAAATAGCAAAGCTTTATAAATATCCCATTCTTATAGCATTTTGAATTTAACGTAGGACCTCACCGCAGTACGTTATTAAATTGTTTTTGACCATGGAATGGAATTTGTTCCCGCATAATTTTTCTGCAACTGATTCTGTCTGCAACGCTTCCATAAAGTATCGCCAACATTCATTCAGTGGTAAGGATACTTTTCGATCTTTTTTAAGAATTAAAAATAATCTCAAGTTTTGAGTTTGGCAACTCACACTGCTAACGTCAGATGCATAAACCTAACATATCGTTAATTGCAATGCGAGCTGCCAGGGTAATGAACGTAATGATAAGCAGGAATTAAGAGTGCACCCGTACCTGGTTCCTACTGAAACAATATTCATGACTACTTAAAAGTTATCATGAAGATTTTATCAATGTTGAATTAGCCAGATGTTGGTTCATTTTTTGTGTCCTAACTAACGGATAGATGGCAGTTGACTCCAGTTGATTACAACATTTTTAGCTGAGGCTACCTGTTTATGCAACTTGGAGTGAATACAGCTTGAAAATTAAAGAAAAATATAAATTGCATATAGCCATTGTGCTCGTGCTATGCTCAAATAAGATTTGGTTACAAGCAAGGAATAATAAACCTTCATTTAGTGTGACACTGTATGGGTCAGAGACGCGGATCAATACAAAAGGAGAAAAGAGAAAAATGGGTGTCTCAAAAACATGATGCTGGAGCAGGTGAATGCTGAAGATGAATTGAAGAGATGGGATGCGAAGCGAGGGAGTTCACAAAAGAGTTGAATAGGAGAGAAGAAGTAGGAAGCATTATGCAGAGACAAATAAACAATTAGATTGGCAAATCACACACCACAAAGTGTTAGTTAAGAACATAATGGAAGGAAAGCAGAAGGAGAGATGTGAAAAGGGATAAAATATTTGTATTGACCCAGGAAATCAAAATTTGAGACGAAAAAGCTATTTTATTTTGTATGGGTAGAGCTGAAGTTATCCAAGCTTAGGATTCAAATACTAATGAATTAATATTTTCAGGGAGACTTTGTAGAATTAAAGTCCTTTTAGTCATTATTGATCAGGCTATAAGAAAATGTAGCATTTTATTACAACTTAAGCATTTTAGCATGAGAATCCAAAAGTCACTGTCATTACCGTTTTATTCAATATTTTTCAACGTATAACTGAGAAATTCTACGACCAAATTAACGCAAATGCAAATGAAATCAATATTTTAATTAATTCTTGGTGCAAACTGTGTTTTCCACAAATTAAAACTCTCAAGCTCCTATAGTTAGAGTTGGGTATATATACCCAATACTGCAATACAGTATACTGTACAATATCTAGTATCCAGTACACTCTTTTTTCCTAAAAAGCTTGTCCGTATACGTTCACGTCTTTCATTCTCGCTACTTCAGCCTTTTCTCCTAAATATCGCGTCTGTACACGAAAATGGTAAAAACTGTATTTTTCCCCCTGGAATTATTTATACAACCCATTCTTTGTCTTGGAATTTGGAGATAATTACGTAGCCTCATAATTAACGCTACTCGTTTGACGAAGAGGAAAAGGGGAAATACCGAATTGGAGAACATTGTAATCCGGCGCAGATGGTATATCGCACCTAACGGGGCTACTATCGGTGACGTCACGCCATTATGTATTGGGTGGGCGTTGGTATAATGTGACTATAAAAGCAGTTCCGAAAATCGATTTGACTTGTTTAGAATCGGTGTGCATGAGCTTATCTCAGCAGTTTCTGCATCTCTCGAACCCCATTCCTTTAAACGGCAATAGATAAGGGTTTTCGAATTATCACTGTGCACACTAGTGTGATTAAAAAATACGGCTTTGGATTTCCTGAAGGGTGCCTCATAAAAATTTTGCAAAGGATAGTAAAATAGCATATGGGTTTTTTTAGGGCATCGTATTTTTGGGCCTATGCAAGGCCATTTTCAATTTTAAAAATCTTCATTTAAATTTTTTTGCAGTTAAAAACAATATTTTAATATTACATGAAAATTTTGGGATAATCCCTAAAATAAAATTCCGATGAATTTCATTGAATTTTCCTAATTTCTCGACTTTGTTGGTAGTTGTAGGTACACCCCAAACAACATGTTTAGTCACTTCTATCACCAAAATATTCGTGGCTGGAATGCCCTTAGCTTTTTGCTTACCACTTCTAATAGTTAGTATTTGCATGATAATTCATGCAATCTATGAATAATAGCATGCGCAATCGCAATGCATGATCATATCTGTACCCAAAAATGATGTGGCTTAGTGGAAGATAGAAGGGAGGCGTCTTGAAGAGTGTCTTAATCCGTTAGGTAACTACTGGCCGGAGATTTTAGGCGTCTTTTACTGCACTCAGGGAATGGATTTTGATTTTTTGACAAAACCGTTCCACATTGATGCTGGAACCTTATAAATCCTTCATCCAAATTCACTCCCGGAAAATATTTATAACTGAGGTGCTCACCTTCGATGGCTATTGGAACATTCCAAATTCCTATTGTTTGCATAAATACGGGCACGAATTAGGTTTAAAGGAAAGGTAGGAAGTGGCAATTTATCTCACAGGAATTTCACAGCCTGTTTGACCAATCATTATTTATCATCGTTCTTCAGAAATGCAAGGATTATTCCATAGTTTAACCGAATTTGATATTGGTAGTTAGCAATAATTCGGAGGAAACGATGAGTTAAAACTGATCCACGTGCCTTCCGTTGATCACTTCCTGTTGATAGTTTGATAAAATGTCCTCTAATTTAAATTTCCAAAGATAGATTCAATGAACATAAACTGGAAAATGTATTCAAACTTAAAAGTATTTAATTGCAGCGTAGTATAGAGAAAAATTAAGAGATAGTAGGAATTAAAAAACTTCGATAGTGGTTCAAATGAATGAGGAAACATACAAATATTTAAATACGTCGCAACTTTGGAGTAAACATTTTCAATAGCATAATTTTACCATTTGTGTATTTTTACACAAGATGACGGAATAGATAAATTCGCTCTACTGTGTGCACAGAATGTTCCAAAATGATTTCGGAAAATCAAGTTCATATGCGTTTCAGGTTGCAAGTCTGTATTTCATTATACTTGTTTCGGACAATCAAAATCGGTTACTAATACAGTAAATTCGAGCGAATTTATCTATCCGATAATATATAGTTAATAATGAGATCATTCCCATATTATTTTTTTAATAAGCATCCCAACCATTTTTAGCGAATGCTTTGTACCATGACTGTCAAATTGGATCCAAGAATCAAAATTAGTTTTAATTCTCATGCACTTTCGCAGTGTCAGTATATTATATTAAAAAAATATACTATCCCCACTCTATCAGAGAATTAACTTTGCAGAGTATTCATCTCAAATAAATAACTATTCAGCGAAAAAAATCATACTATGATGAAAAGGAATTCTTTAGTGATAAACTTTGACTTAATCCAGCAACACATTGTATCCAGGTTCCGGTGTGACATATTTTATTTTATTTTCCCTGCATATCTCGGCGAGTTGTCGCATTATAATACTTGATGTGTGTACTCTAACTCTAATGTCAAAACACTACAATCGCTTCACCGTGCTTCCTGACCTTGAATGTAACAGTACTGTTAGTGGCACTCGTCGGAAAAATGGCGGTTGATAGGAGAGCTAACATAAAATGTTACCGTGCATCAAATTTTGAACGAGGATTTGGGAAAACGGAAGATCTACACAAGATTTGTACCGCACACACCGTCAGACGATCAAAGACACTCCACAGTGGATCACTGGAAAGACATAGCGGACGGACCAAAATGAACCAGATTTAGTAAAAATTGTCGTTACTGGACGTGACATGGTATTTTGAGGGCAAGCTACTTAAAAAGTGACGTATTACAGCATGATTGAGCCCAAAGAAGCCAGCACCAAATTTTTCTTATTTTCTCTTTTTTATTTCTGTCTTTTATTTCAAAATGGAGTATGGAAATTACAGAAATATGTGACGGTTCTGCAGAATTCGATAAATTTAGTGGCCAAAAGTCCATTCTTCATAAGAAATCTGCTTCTCTTAAAAATCATGAACAATTTTGTAAGAATACCTTTTAATGACAGGGGAAAATAATCCAGGCACACAATTAACACATAGAATGGACATAACTGATTTTAATCAACAATAGGGACAGACCCGTTCAATTGGTGAAATGTCCATCACAAAATCAATTTAATCCAGAAACAGCCATCATACTTGGTGCTTGTTCTTTTTATAATGCGTAAGCTCATAATGGTTCAAATCTTGGTAGGGCTAATAATTGTAACAATTTGTACCGGCATCTACTTTTGAAAATGTTACATAGCTAAAATGAAACCTTAGTGTGGCAATTTTCATTTTCCAATACCTAGCTTTATTATTGTTTCATCAGGTAACTGCAATTATCTGTTGAAACCTTGGATTGATAAGCTGGGATGAAATTCGTGTTAATGAATTTCATCCCAGCTTAATAAATTCCTTCCTTTCAATTATGCAGATATTTTTATAAAAACTGATTACTGTTGAGGATGTTTACTATTATGCATGGTATTTAAAGATAGGAAGAAGGCAGTACTAATCTCTTTCATTACACGAAAATCAAATATATTTTAATATGAAAATTATTAATCTGACCCTTTGACGAGACTGTATCGAAATATCAACAGAACATAGAGAAAATATATCTCCATATAGGAACAAATATATAAAAATTAAATAATTTTTCAGAAAAGGCACATAATTATGAAAATAGTGCACAAGCTATTTATGTTCTTTGAGAAAGACAACAAATTATTACTCATAAAGTGCCCTTACATATAACTATGAACTACTCTTGACCATGCATTTTTGGAATCACTGACGAAAGCTTTGCCATAGGAAGCAGGAAGGAGGAAGCAATCACCAGGCAAATCCTGCTCATTAGGTTTATAATGCCGTGCATTCAATGAATGTAAGCTCCTCTTTCAGCTATCGCCGTAAAGAGGAATCGAATACTGCCAAATTTGCAGGCTGCGAAGTCCATGGATTATTACCAAACTAGAAAATGTATGTATCCAAAATGAATTAGTGCAGAGTTTAGATGTTGTGAGTATTTATCCTATTCTGTTGATACCATATACATTCAGACTGATACAGTCGCTGGCGTAGCTCAGGAAAAAAAATGTGCCACTATTTCAAAAGATCTGTCGATACTATGCGTTAATACACGGCCGTCAATATGTCCGAGTAAGTGATTGCTATTGAAAAATTAAAACCACAACAGACTTATTCCTTTCGACTGTCAATTAGCCTTTTTAAATGCATCGTGAATTTTCGACCCACCAACTTAAAAAAATGTTTGAGCGCAGCCCATGATAAATTAATTGACCTATTCGGCCATCAAAAGAAAGGTGACAAATATGGACTTGAAAAAATACGTTATTGATTTGTCTTCAAGATTAACTTCTCACAACAATTGATCGCAATTCCTTATCGCGGTGCCTCAGGTCTAGCGCTGAGTACTTTGTCTAGTAATGTATCTGAGTCACGTGAGGAGTGAAGTTTTCCTGAAGGAACCCGGAAAAAATATTGGAGCAACAATTTTAACCGGCTGTGTCAAACATGGCTACTTCAGTTCATGCACACAATTTGCTAAAAACTGCCCTGTCCTAACGCCAATATCTTGAAAAAAGGGCGACAAAGGTTAATTAAAAGAAAATATATATTTTTACCTAATTATGATTTAATCTTCTAGTTTTCACCAATTTGTATAAAATAAAAATATTTATACGGATGAAAAACTGTTTCTGTTAAATTATAACAAAAATAATAAATTGCAGACCAATAAAATGAATGACATCTTAATTTACAAATATGTATCCTTATAAGATTAATACCATTTAAATAAAAATAAAATTTAACAAAAAAGTTTGCTTCTAGTTTCATAAATATTGTGGTTTTTAAATCGTGTAAATCTGTATATGTTATGCAAAGATGTTTTCATTTCAACTAATGTATGTCCGCCCCCTCACTCCGAAATGCTCAGTTTTCTGAAATAGCGTTTCAATTTGCAGAGCAGCAACACGTCGTAAATCCATTTTTTTTTACATTCTACACATAAAATAAATGCGTTATGCATATCCAAAAACAATTCTTTTATCAATGAGAAGTTAATAGTAAATATAAGTATCTTTTAAATGTCGAAACATTTTGTTTTACCATTCAAAATATAGGGAAGAAGAGATATATCGTGCATGTATTTGCATCGTCAGAAGACTGCCGCAAGAATCACAGCTACATCAGTCCGTTGCAATTATATGTGCATGGAACACCCTCTAGTAGCTATATTCAATGTGCTCTATTATTGTTAAAGATCTGTATTAGTAATTAATTAATAGTATCTGCAAAACTATGACCATTATTTCAGGTGTGTGCATCTCCTGAACTAATTTATCAATGATCAGTGAATCAGGTATTTGTTTTGAAATAAAAAAGAAAATCACTTTGAGAATTAGTCGTGTACTTATCAATGATTCCGGACGTATAGAGTGATAATGGTTTGTTAAAGATTGCGATAGAGGGGATAATGTTGGTTAATCGTGGTAGCAGGTCATTACCGTAAAAGGTGTCCATCTCGTCGCCTGGATGTCTGCCACGGCGAGTCCTCGTATCGGTACGCCTTCCGGATGAGCGGGGCGCACGAGCAGCTGAGTTTGTTGCCCATGTTGGCGACGGACGAGGAGGATGAAGTCGCCGCCCCACCCGGGGCCGCCGAAGAGATCCCCGCCGTGGGCCCGTCTCCCGCCGCTGAGCGGGTGGCGACGGAAGAGGTGGACGAGGCGGAGCAGCAAGGCCCGCCCCCCCCGCCACCGGATGACGAGGCGGCCGCCGACGAGGAGCAAGGGGCGGACTGGTGCCGGGAGCGGAGGTTCACAGCCCCCGCGGCTGTCGCTGGATTCGCGCTGCTGCACTGGGGGCCGACGCCGCGTCACCAACTCATGGCCGCGAGCGCCTGTGGGGCGGAAAGATATGCAAACGTCTTTACTCAGGCGACGATATTATTCCGTGCAGTCCGTCGTCATTAACACTGCATAAAATATCACGCGCTAATATACATTCCGCATAGAGAAATGTACGATTAGAAAGGAAAAATATGTATTCACATTTCGATACTTTAACTTTGAAACGCCTAAAGTGCTTATAAAATAAAGCCATGCTGGGGTTTGTGCCGGACCGGACCGATCCCTTATGTGACATCTTCAGGTACATAAGTGATGAAACCGGTCACATAAGTGATGAAACCGGTCGTTCCGAAATAAAATATTCGTGGAATCCACAAAGTTTCAATTTCATTCGCTACAATGAGATTTCACAAACTTGAGCCGAAAACCATTGAATCCATCTATTTACATATTTAACGTCATGTATACCTGGCGGAAAAATTTAAAGCAGTGGGAAAAACAAGAAAATCAGGCATAAAATATAAACTAAAAATAATGAAGCCGGTTTTGAAAATCTTTAGAAAAACATAATTGTAGCCCATAATTGTAGATGTACGCCATTACAAAAGAAAATTTTTATTTTTCCTAATTTAGTCATGTGGGAATGTTTACTGAGAAAGAAATATAAAATAAAAATTTTCAGCAAGCATTCCAAAAATAAATTTTAGAAATAAGAAACCAATATGTTACTTAAGAAAAGTGAACCAAATGTGGAAGGACTATGCGATAAACATAAAATAAATGGAAAGGAGGCTGTTTCAAATTCGAAAAATTGTTTCGCTCGTGAAATCAAGCTTTATTCTTCATTTCGGTAGGAATAAAAAATCATATTGTTAAAATATGCTATAAAAATCAACTGTTGCTTTATTTAAGAAACATAATAATGCGAAAATGTCACATCCCTTTTGAGAATTACTTTTACGTCAAGGGAGATTTTTCCGGCAGGCGTCTTCGGCGAAAGCGAGTGTCTCGTAAGCGAAATTAACGAGTCATTCCATCAAGCAAGTTTGCAGTATTATAGTACTGGATTTGTGGATGTCTTAATTCTTTTGCCTGCTATCATCAGTTTAAGGATTACGCAACAGTTCAAGTGTGCTAGCAAATTAAATATAGAAAGAGAATTTTGATGAAAGGAAAACTAAGTAATGATGAAAAAATTACACAAAGCTTTTGGTACTTAGCGTATCCCTGTGTACTTCCGAATCCGGAACTTTGAGGAGAGGAGATGAGCGTGTAGGTATCAGTGGATTTTCAGGTAAGGGTATGAATAATAATGGAGAGGAAGCTGAATGGAGAGGAAGGCAAAGGAAGAACACACTCTCGAGAGGAAAAATGCAAGATGTGTCAATAAAGGCTACAAAGCTTAAAGGCGCGGCAATTATTGTTAGAGTGGACTGAGAGATTTTGCGCGACTAAGGAAATTGAAGTTTAAAAAATGAGCACAGGAAAGGGCGAAAGAGGGTTACAAAGGAAATTTAAGTATGAGAAAGAAGGAATGCAGTGAAGGTTTACCGAGGGCTAGAAAAGGGATGCAGGCGCTGACCTCCATATGCTTGCCTGGTCCTTCACGCGTTCAACACCCTAAGGAAACCCTCATCACCCTAAGAAATCCCCACCCGAAGAGCTTTAAAATCACAGTAATCAACCCGTAGGTCGGTTTGGTAGGTGAGAGTAGAGCTCACCAAGCCCACCGGCTGTGAAATTCGAACATCAGGGTAGGGGGCCCAGTTATTTTCTCTTTACCTCCTGTGATATCCCAGGAGGACTAGTGCCCGAAAATGTTACTCAGTTTGGGTGAAGCTGAAGGTGCCAAGAGGCATCACCCGGAATCAAACCCGGGGCCTCCGGTTAGCAGCTCAGCGCTCTACCCACTGGGCTACCTCCCCCCTCCAGATCGCTTTAACAAGATACTTTTCATTACAGCTGAATCCATGAAGCGGGAATCAAAAATTAATTTAACAGAGAATCCCAAAATCTATTGATACTACTCTGCATAAGTTTAATGATAAGCCAAGCACAAGGTGCAGTCGGTTTAACATACAGCCTCATGTTCATAATTGATATGGCCTCTTCCACCATTCTAATGTATGGCAATCGGGCGTGATTTTCGGCAGTCGGCGATGAAATTTGGCAGCGGAACTGCTTTTTTGCATTTGACCCTGATTTTTTTGTAACTCACTCTTTCCTTATGTCACTGGCGGCCGCCCCTTAGCTCAGCTACCTACGCTTGGCCCAAACGTCCGGTCCTGGTGTACGACCATCGCTATAATATCTGGTGCTTCAATTTGATTACTTTCATAGAAAATTCCTTTCCTCCTAATTTCTAAGCAAATTTCTCTATCACCAATGCCGTACTATCTTCAGGTAGGTAAATCTATTTTATCTTTCCATAACTGGTTCTCCAGCACAAGCAGCGACGCTGGTAAACGCTCTCAAATTATCAAAAACCAATTGGAGTACTGAAGATCAGCCGTGAAGTAGCTATCGCGATAGTTTTTGACTGATTTTTTAAGCATATCTATTTCGAAGAAACATTTTAAATCCACTGTTATTACCAACGTCATGCATCGACTCGAATTTAGGTAGGTAGTAGTATGCC
>LYUA01000097.1:81225-99464 GCA_002093875.1 Calopteryx splendens
CGGGTAGGTAACGGACCCGCCTACTGTCCCCAAGGTTCAAGCCCCACACGAAACGCCACGTCCCGCTAAAACGACACCCATAGGCGCACACGAAACGCCAGAAGTTTCCGGAGAGCAAATATAGATAATACGTTCCACGGTACACTCGACCCGCGGGACATTGTTAAGGTGCACCGCGTGGGTCACCTGAAGGACCATCTTGGCTCTGTAAACCAGGCACATATGCATATTCTAGGTATTATTTATCGCTCATTTATGTGTACAAGTTTGGGCATTTTCTGGTGAATTTGATTGGCAGGGAGGTATTGTTATACTACCACCTGGGGAAATGGGAAATTTCAGAAACGTGTACCGAGATATAACCTAAAAATCATGACCTACCCTAATCAGAAAATCATATGAATTAACAATAATTTAAAGGAAAGAATTTTACTTTGGTACTTAATAATTGACCTAGATCTGAGAGTCTTGGTGTGAATGATGACTCTACTGTTAAGGCCTTATCTTCCATGCTAACGTTTTTCACATTATGAGCTATAAATTGCAATAATTACGTTATAACGAATTTTGATGCTCTATTTGGTAGTTTATTTTAAAGCATTAGTACCACGGATACTACTACTGCTTTTTCCGTACCCTGCCATGCATGCGATAACATACAAATCCTCAAATTATAACAAATCTAGTAAGAGATGGCGTGCCTATGCGTAATGTTTGTGACCCTTGGTTTAATCGGTACCATTTTTGACATGAATTTCTACTCCTAAATGATATGGTAAAATTCATACAAGTGTATCACTGAAAAAATTGGCATAGTAATTAAATTCAGAATTTTCATAGCTTCCTATATGTGAGCGACTTAGGTATAGAAAATATATATCTTCCCCATTAACCCAATCACTCACTCACGAACAATACGAACTACAATTATAAAGGAATGTTTACATTCATTCTTTGGCCTCAAGAGAAATAAAAAGTTCCAAGACATAGGCTCAGGCTGGAACCTTTATACAATATTTTTTTCAGTTGATTATTATAGGGAAATTCTTTAGGAAAGTATGTCGGCAGAGCAGATGGATCTGAGTTTTCTATCGTTCATTAATATATGAAATAACTGAGTTTCAGTCTTAGGACTGGAAAAGAAAGCTTGAAAACTGAAATATCGTATTGTAATAAGTACCAATGGATTCCGCGTTTAATCGTGCGGGATCCACAGAATTTTCTTGGTGTGACAGTCGATTTCTCTTAGTATCCTTCCCTCAATTTACGTTATTCGTGCTTACTTTCATTCTATTTGCCAGACAAATAATTTAAATGATGAAAGAAGTTTCTATGCAATCAAAATTAATCTCTATTTCAATTAATTATTCTTCACATTGAGGCCTACTTTTAAATAAAATTTATTTTCGTTATCTAATGGTATTTAGCGGTTAGTGTTGATGACACGAAAATATTTTTTAACATCTTCCTTTGCAGCTGCATCTACACGTGGCCTAGTGGATTACGGCAGAGGATGATGGTAATAATAATAATGACAACTTTATTAGGCGAAATTAGGGCCTATATTGGCCTCCCTTACATTAAACCTTTTATACAATTAGCAACAAACACACATATCTATACCCTAGGTGGTGGATGAAATTCCACCTATGCGGGATTCGAACCCGCGACCTTGGCAGGCGAGGATGTTACCCCGCCGTCACCGAGGTCGGCCGATGGTATGCACCGCGAGAAAGAAATGCTGAGGTAAAAGGTGAGTGAAAAATCTCACCAGGCACAAGTACCTTAGTTCCACGACTTTCTTACCCTTTATCAAAAATATGTAACGAATTATCATAAAATTATATTCGTATTCCCTTTTGTTGAATCGCAGCGTTCCCATTCCTATTAATTATGTCCATAGTGATTATTCTGAATCAACGCCAATTTTTTAGACGCTATTTGTCCAAAATATTTGGATATTTTTGCTGAATTTCATTGTACGATTGTTAGTATTTTACACAGGCTCATATATTGCTCATGCCGATGTAGAACATTATCTATTACCTATTATTAATTTAAAAAATACTTAATAAACCTTGAACTATGGACTTCAATATGACGAAATGGTTTTTAATCCTTAAAAACATTTAAAGAACTTCTCTCTTCCCACACAATATTTTGAGAAAAAAATACATCAAGCATGATTTTAAAGAAATTTTCTCGCTTTTTTTCCAGTACTCACCATTGGAATCCCATTGTTGAAAATGTTCAAAATTCCAATATAGCTTTGGGAACTAAATGCGGACTAAAATGGAATATTAAAAATAGAGAACTATTCCCCTCGAGATATAAAATCTACCCAGGCGATAGATCTAACAGAGCGAGTGAGTGTTTATGGCAGTTAAAACTTATTCAAACAGCTTCGCAGGCGCATTTAATGGAGATAAACAGAAAGTGTTTGGTATGCTATAAAAGAAGCAAAAATACGCACGCTAGCTCGCCATACGAACCGCATGATTCTAACATAGAAGTAATAAACCTGCTATTGACGCAAACATCGTCATTCTCTTCTAAGCTCAGTCAGGGTAGAATAAATAACGCCCGATGTTTTAAAATCCCCTAATTAGTTAAGACACCTGTAGCATATCCAGAAAATCACAACACCAGGAGTAATGCAAAATAATATTAAATGCATTTTCCAATCTTTCATTTTATTGAGTAGCTAAAACTCTAAAGGATTTAAGAATTTTATACTTTTAACATTTACCCATCATAAAATGGTTAAATTTAGCTGTAAATGTGATTAATTGATCACAAGTCCATTTATGCCGAACGGTTGCATCTAAAAAAAGTACAGAAATGCAATTTGTGGGCTACATGAAATTGAAAATAAGTCCCATAACCCATAATCTTCTACACTTGGTTGGGAGGATGAAGGTGCTGCGATTATAAGGAAAACACATTTGAAATATCTGCAAAGTTGTGAAAAAGTTAATTTTTTCAAAAGAATGAAATAGCTGAGAGGAGATTTCGCAATAGTTAGTAGACCTCATCGTGAACATTTGTCCTGTATTTGAAACCCTGAATTGAAAGATATAATTTTTTAATTAAAAAATTCAAAGGAAAGCTGTCAGAAAAAAACTGCTAAACTACTAAAAAACTGTTATTAAAGGTCAGAACATGTTACATGATCATCGGAAAATTTTGGATGTTGAAGGCACGAATACTCTTAATATCTAATTACTTTGAAAACGTCATAACATTGTCTAAAATTTCCTTGTTAAATGTTGGCTTAACTCCCCCTATCATGAGTCGCTATATCAATCTGGAGGATGACGTACGTGTGGAGAGAATATCACCCATATATGTAAGAGGCCATTGTGTCAAAGACGAAAAATAATTGTGGGAAAACCAAGTGCGTTTATCTTTTATAATGAACCGTAAAGTGACAGTCGATACCACCAAGTTTAATAGTTTCATCTTACGGTTAGTTGAACTTGGTCAAAATCTACTAGCTTCTTCTATCTTATTCAAATATTTATGCATCTAAGTTCGTGTAACTTAGTTAAATAGTTTCTTTAGCTACTCTGCCCAAAGAAAAAGTATCACATTTATGTACACATACTCAAAACGCAATTACACGGATATGCATCTTCGGGAAATTGTCCAAGCATGATAATGGGACCTAAATTTCATCAAGATGCTCAAGTGTGTGAAGAAAGAAGTTATCAAAATTGATTCAGTAGTTAAATGACGGAAAAATCATGAAGTGAACCACACAAAAAAACTAAACAAACTGTTATAAAAGGGAAGATGGCAAGGACAGAATAATACGAGTTACATTATGAATAAACTAAACAATTATAATAAAAGGGAAGATGGCAAGGACAGAATAATAGGAATTACAATATGAATGAAGGAGTTACATGTAAAGAAACATTTTATTTTTCGATAAGTAAATCAAAAAGAAAGGCGCACCACCAAAACCGACTGTCATATACGCCCGGTGTGAATGTAAAAGATGAGAACTCGGACATTGCAAGAGGTATATTGTTTATTCTTTTTATTTCCATAAAATTCGACTAGAAGAGGACCATTGTCCAATACGATGCCCTTGGGCATTAAATATCCTTTCTCCATTCTCAAAAAAATCATAACTTATCACCAATAACTCGCCCGGAATATTCAGGTAAATAGCCGGTCGTTCGTCTACCAAACCTATTGGTTCAAAGCGTGGAAAATTTACTAAACATCGGGAGAGAAAGTCATTGGTCTGGCCGTGATGCAAGATCACCTAAGGCATCAAGGTTTCAAGGATGCAAGATCACCTAAGGCTAAGAAGTGAAATATGGAATCAAACTTAATAATAAGAAAACATTGGTAATGAAAGTTGGGAAGGAGGAACAGTTGAATACGTATATATGTGGATGAAGAGTGGCAGGAGTAAGAAAAAAGATAAAACTATCTGGGAACTGAAGTTACGAAAGATAAGTAAAGTATAGCGGAAGTAAAACAAGCTTTTAGAAAGAAAAGGATGTTATGAAGTGGTAAAACGGATCTGGAAATGAAGAAGAGAATGGTCAAGTGTTTTGCTTGGAGTGTTTTTATGCACAGTGGAGAAACTTGGACGGTAGCGGAAAGGGAAAGAAAACGAATAGAGAGCTTAGAAATGTGGATATGGAAGAGTAACATTAAGTGGTCTGAAAAGGTGAAAAAACGAGGTATTGAGAAGGGTAGGGGAAGATAGAAAGCTGCTAATCATTATTGTAGACAGGAAGAAGAAATGAATGGGGTATGTACTGAGGAAGGAATGTCTGTTACGTGTCGTGCTAGAAGGAACTGTGGAAGAGAAACTGAAAAGAAGAAGGAGAGGGAAAATGATTAATCATCTGAAAGGTGGAGAAAGTTACAGGAACTTGAAGATGAAGGCAGATGGAGCGAGATGGAGGCACCAGGACCTGCACAAGCAGACCTTTGATGATGATGAGTAAATAATGCAAGGCAATAGGATTTTTCCGTAACGTTCTCCTGAGAATAGTTTTAGCTTACCTACCCTATCAGTTACGCGGATTGACTTAAGCAATGCATTCGATGGTTTTTACATTTCAAAAATTCATAAAATTTAGAAGTACATTCACAAGGCATGGTCGGACATGGGACGTACCTCCTCCATCCCAATACACCGCTAAAAATATCACGGCCATAATAAAAGCAAGGCATTCGGCTTTTCAAATTTCATTGGTACCAAATAAAGCCATTCTTTCCTTGTTCGTGGTGTTTCACTTTTCAGGACAACTTGAAGCAGTTTATCCCCAATTTCTCACATAATTAATTAATAGTTTCTTGACAGCAACAGTGATGGCCTTCGGATTTATAGGTAAATAAGTCGATGACAGAAAGACAAAACCTGGGACACTACAAGAATTGACAAAGATTCGAGGACATTAAAATTTAGGGACCAAATTACTGGAGCTCTATAAACTTTCCTACGGTTACATTGTGTTACCAATAATTCTGGAGGACACTTCACGGGCGGACATGAATTAGTGCGCTTACTTAAAGGAAATCAAACCATTATAAACAGTAAGCAGAATGGAAGTTTCTGAGAGTAACCGAATTAAATACGATCCAAACTACATTTAAGGCCGTCTACATGGATATTCTGAGATTTAAAAAAATATTCCACAAATTAGGTCACAGGGTAAAAGGACAATCGGTTTTAAAAGGTTAAAATAGGCTGAAAACTTAAAAAATTCCGGCGATGTTTATCGATGCAACAAATGATATCATTGCAGAAATATTTGTTAACTTGATTGAACACTGTCACGAATCCTAGTGCCAATAAATAGTCCCAAATCTAATAATTACCTATCGATAAGTTCCAGGTAGGTGATGGCAATAAATGAACTGTATTACAGCTCTACTTTTGGTTCGGAGACTCAGTATGTACGATGCCTAAGCTACTACCTCCGAGTAAAACTCGTAGCATTGATAATCGTGTTCATTACATTGGACACAAGTGTGGTGGGTCTATATAATAAATGGAGGAAGGCACAATAATCATCAGCCTTATTTGGAACGAGACGCCATTAAAGGAATGCTGGCATTTCAGATGCACACAAATAGATTTTGAGATAGGAAGGCAGACCATGGCTAAAAGAATTATCATTTTACGCTTAAAAGGGTCAGGCCCTACAGAAGGCGTGGAAAGGGATTTAGCGTGTAATCAAAATATCTTAACGGGGTAAAATGAGGATAATGAATCTTATACTGAATCGAGGTTACACAACATGTTAAGCTCGTTAGAAATAAAGTACTCTATGCCATAGATTAGGCAACAAACTTTCGTTGAAAATAAGCATTTCTAGCGAAATATTGGAACTGTTTTGGCATACTATAGAAAATAACGTAATAAGAATAATAAATATAAAAAGAAGTGCAGTCTAAATGAGCCTGTGACCGTTCTTTCAAAAGCCTTTGGCAAGGTAAAACTTTTTTGATATATATAATGGTCTTTTCAATACAAAAATCACGGTAATAGGAGGTATAAATATAATAAATTAAGTTTTCACAGAGAGTGCGTGATGCGTATCAAATTTTAAGACCAGCGAACATTTCTGTGCCCGTTCCCTCCCTGTGAGAACATCTATACTTTATTAAAAGACGGCGTCCCTGTCTCCCATTTACCCCATAAAAAATATTCGACATAAAAGGGCAGACAGATATAATGGCCGGTCTCCTTCGTCCACTCTCTTTCTTCAGTGACTGCCACTCTTCCCCTAATAACCGACACCCACACGCCACAGCTCCTTGTGAGGGGGTGGGGCAGGGGGGGGAGGAAGTTTAGTTCCGAAAACCCCGGCCAAGGCGGCGCTGCGATCAATGAGTCCGGCGACGGCCTTGCGAGTCTTGTTCCCTGGCTTGGCGAGTAATTTTTGGCGAGGAGAAAGGAAGCGGCAAGAGGGAGGGAAGGGACACTGGGAGGTCTTTGAAAGTAAGGGCGGGCGAGGAAGCACAAAAAGGCGAAGGCAATATAAATGAAAGAGATCGACGGAAATGGAAATGGTATGGAGCTCTGGAGTGCCAAGCTTCAAATACAATTCATTTCTTCCTCAACCTCACCCTCCTAAAAGAAGAAGGGACAATCGAGACCGGTAGACTCCTGGTACTCTCACGTAAATTACGTAAAATGTTGCTGGGTGCAAATCTTGGAGACTGGAACCAAATACTTGGTAAAGGAAAATAAATAAGTTTTGGAGTTGTGTAAAAATGTTAATCATAAAATATTTTTTACAAGCTATGAGAGGAATGGTGAACTCGGGATGCATTATGTACAACGATTTAACCCTGGACATCAACTTTTAACTACGAGCACACTTGGAAAGAGTGTGCCGGACAGCGCGGAAAGTAACAAGGCTATCTTTAAGTGCTAGGCAAGTAAATGTACGGAATAGTAAAGGGGATTTGATACATTCGCATTAGTAAGGCATTGGAGACCCATCGTAAAACGTATTAATCAAGGAATTATACTAGTTTTATAGAACACCTAATAGATTTGGAAAAAAATTGGTTTCTTTGACGGAATTTTATAAACTTTATATAAATTTAAAATCCATTAGCTTCTTCAACCACTAAGACAGTAAGACTTACTAAGATTTTAAAAACTCTGAAGGGCATTCGAGTTGACTACAAACGCCAAAAAGTAAACGATTAATACATAGATAGCATATTGATAGATTTAAATACCCCTTTTCCATAATACAATTCACGATCATATCAAAATGAAGGTTTAACATCCCAAAATTTTTATAGATCGGCCAGCAAGCCACATTCACAGAAAATACAGCATAAATCGTGTTAAAAAACAAAGCTAAACACTATAGTATTTGTGATTCATAGATTCAGTCACCTGTC
The DNA here is from genome assembly GCA_002093875.1 of Calopteryx splendens. Classification (NCBI taxonomy): domain Eukaryota; kingdom Metazoa; phylum Arthropoda; class Insecta; order Odonata; family Calopterygidae; genus Calopteryx; species Calopteryx splendens. The sequence goes on from LYUA01000097.1 coordinate 89,122, forward strand.
TTCCCTTTTAACGGACATTGTATAAAATGAATCCATAGCTCCCTTAGGCCTTACTACCCGGGACCTGCATACTAAAATAAATGCGCGCCAAGTGCGCATTCAATGCTCGACCTTGCGTTGACTCAAAATGATGCAACGCGAACGCCACCATTTTTCGATCGAACGCCCTTTTTCCGATTTAAGACGCACGTGGGTAAAATTAGTAATTATTTATCTCACAAATACAAAACATGGTGACGCAAAAGTAGTAGAAAACTAGTTTTTCGCTAAACTAGCTGACGGGATTAGCAAGAAAAAAAGACGGTGGCAAAGAGATCCCTTAAGAATTCGGACTCCCTTCAAAGTGCCTTTCCAACTTCTAAAGGGAGCTTTCAATATTTTGGTACATTATACGAATTTGAACATTTAATATTCTGTTCCACATCCAATATTCTAAATCTTAATTATTAGTGCCGCCAGACAAGCAGCAATACCAATGAGTTCTTAAACAAATATTTCAATAAATACGTGGCAGGCAAACTACGTTTCCCATTAATTCCAAACACATTAAGAACACTCTTACCTACAATTATAAATGCATGATACAGATCCTTTGCAACGCATGACTGCGATTTTCTGGTAGGTAATGTAGCCACCTTTTTCGTGTCATTATATACGGGGACTGTTCATATTTGATGTTACCGAGAACAGCACCGTTTTTTAATGCATTTATCTCATTAGTACGTTTTTCACCGATAAGTGAATAGTTTTGAAAAATTAATAAATAAATTTTGAAAACGACATAAAATGACCCCATATATGGTATAAATTATTATAGAAGGTACCAAATGACTGAAAGTGATCATCAGAGAGGATTAGAGACCCGAGAGAAAGTTTGAAGCTTGTTGATCAATACTCGGCCGCGAGTGGATGGCTCAAAATTAATTACTTATTTTTAAAAATTCCCTTTCACTATAAAAGCATTTAAAAATTCAATATATGATCCCCCTTAAAATATTATCAATGAATCCTGTGAAAATCATTCTAATTAGTTGGGAAAGGGAAATCATATATATTTAGCCCACTAGCCGTGTACCGTCAATTTGACCTGGATGGTTCAGAACTGGATTCCAATCACCCCGAGTAAAAATTTGATCCAACGGAAAGTGTGTATTATTATCCATGGTATGCTACTGGATAAGATAGTTTACACACGATCCTACAATAACCCTTACTTCATCTCCGCATAGCAAGGTGATAGAAAAAAAATACAATCCTGGAATGAAGGTTCTGTTACAAAATTTCCATGCTGCAAAACCAAGTCGAGAAAGTTTATCTCATAATTCCCGGGATAATAACTCAATATTCCGGGGAGAAAATGGCATAGTATTTGAATTTCATACTTAAATTCTTTCTTTAACAGCTTGATTAGGAAAGGGTATCGATACTTTTCTGAAAAGTAAATACTGGTCCCCCATTCCGTTTTCGTCATCCCAAAATTCGATAGTCGTCCACGAGTATAATGTTTTCGAAAAATAAAATCACACGGAGAAATGTATTAAGTGTATCCCTTTGATGATATAAATTTAGCAATCAAAATTAAATTGTTAAAGTCCAATCTGCTTTGCGGACTTGTAATGGTGTCATTGTAATACCATTGCGCCATACTTTTCCCGATACAGTAAAAAATTTCGCAAACCACAATGGTCCCTTAGACCACGCCCCTATTCGGACAGATGCGGTTCACATGATTAATGAGAGGAAACAATTTCCAGATACATTGAAAAAATTAAAAATATCGACTTACTTTTTTTAGGCCATAAAAATGCATGGAACATAATGGCGCATGAACGCAACCGGACGGGTTGCAATACACTACGCACTAGTCTTCCGAAAAAAGACATGCAACAGGATGTCGTCTACGTCGATGGCCTAGATGGCATCTTGGACAGTCTACGACAAATAATACGATTCCTACCTTGAGTTAAAATATGACCTGGAATCTCGGAATACTTGACCGACAAATATCTGGATTCCACGTGCAATGATAATGTAATTCCCACCGCCAGAATTCACACATTATTCACTCTCTTGATCTTTAATTTAAAACTTCAAGTCCGTCATGCTAGGTTTGAATTTATTGCAGAGAGAGTACTCAACCTAATATGAGCTGCATCATGTCATTAATCTGCGAAAGTGCCAGAGGGGCGTATGTAGAGTATTAACTCTCCTCTGTAGAGTAGTTAACAGAGACAGAAGGGTGTATATGGTTTATTAACTCCCCTCTCTACAGTACTTAACTGCGCTACCTCAATTTTCAGGAAATTTGATTACCATATTCAAGTAAGTGATAAGCTTGATTTGATGAGAGAAATTACTCAGGCGAAAAAAGCGGCAGCAGAATTGAGTCAATAAAGGTGGGCTGGCACCAAAATTTCATTAACTTGAATTATCGAAGACATAATTGTTTTATGCCTTCGCAATGGGCATGAAGACAAAATTCAGCCTCGAGACGGAAAGAAGACATGCTTGGGTATATAGCGTTATTTGGAATTAATTTTTCGAGCAATATTGTGATAGCTGATAATAGTTATTCATATTTTATCCGCGACAAATTCATCTGATATTAGCTAAGCGTAAATCTTCTCATTAAAAGCACAGCGTTTGCAGTAGTTGAAACATACCTACCTCTAAACGGAGTTCAAAAATAATATCCATGAAAAGAATTATATGCAAGTGAAAATAATAGCGAAGATTAGTAAATTTCTGTAAGACACTACCGGGAAAACGCTTAGAAATCCAGTATTGGGCGGGGGGAGTGTTTATGAACATAACAAGATGTGACGAAAACAAGATTACTTCTCAAATCAAATTTGACCTACCTTGTACATATTAAAAAAGTTACTGAGATACAGAAACACTGGATTGTTTAGTTATAAGTTGCTGAAAATGTAATTGGAAAAGTACTTCAAATCAGTTATGTGGTAAAACACTATGAAGGAATTTATGAACAGCCAAAGTACCAGGTTTAATTTGCATGTGCGTTAATATATAAATAGTTTATATTATATATGTTATTTCACAACTTCATTTGTAATTGGGTTTGCATTATCTTCATGCGGAAACCTAACACATCAGAGTAAAATTAAATTCATGCTTAACACAACTTTTAAGAAAAACTCTATACCCCACCATTTATCCCAATTTTTAATGCATAATTCACGACCTATGGATTTTATTGAGCAATGGGGTGTTTAGGATGAGTTACATTCTTTGGATATGGTAAAAATATTTTAAATTTGATTTCGAGCGCCAAATTGAAATCGAAATACTTATATATAAGTAGACATTTTACAACCGTGTATTTAAAAGAAAGAACCTAATAACTCTTTATTTAAAATGAAATCATGATAAAATATGCATCTCCCAATCATCCATTAATATCCATAGAAACCCTGAGAAAAACCCATTTATAGAATTATTTTACTATTCCTTCAATAACAATGAAGTTTGCAATGCATCTGTACAAATCAAATAAACGCACTCATTTGACGGAAAAAACTATGACAGGCATGCAAATCTTATATAGGAAAGGAAGATAATGGAGAATATTTCAACTAAATTATTATATTTATAAGGGATTGAAAAATATTTTGAAATTCCTCCGTAAACTTTCTATGACATTTTAACCTGGTTTTTGCCGCGGCAAAATGAGGCCGATTTTATTGGTTACTTCAAATAAAAATACTAGCAGAAATTGAATCACCTTTGTAGATAATATATCTTAAGAATCTTTTCATATAATGAATTTACTGAATGGTGATAGTTCCTCTTTAATTTCTCAGCCTAAAAATACATTTATACTAAAACAGTGATGTTCATATTGGCTAATAAAGTGTTAACAGCTGTAAGAGGCATAGGCAGCGGTCTCAACCACTGTCTTATTACCCAGGTTTAATTTCTGTATCTCTAGAGAGCGTTCGATAAAGTCCGGATGGGGGGGGCTCACCCAAAAGAAACACACGCTCTTTAGTATTGCAGTCTAAATCACCTAATTCCTCCAATCGAGCGATGAGCCAACCCTTCTTTACCCCGTCCAACCAATTCCCGCTCCGATTCCTCTTCCACTAACTCTGGCCGCCCAAATGAAATCATCCTCCTGCCCGTCCTCCACAGCAACGATCTGCCCCACGCCAACTCTCGCAGACCATGTTATATGTTGATATATTCCAGCTCATCCCAATCACTACGCCGGAACAGGGCTACTGACTTGTGGCCGGTTGGTTGGAGAAATGGTAGCTACCACCAATCCATTTAAATCCAACGTGGTGCCTTACAATCGGTTTCTAAAGAGGAGTACCGATGAGGCCCTGCATATTAGATCAACGACGATCTCGCGGATGTGGGAAGAGTATTTCCACGGTTCATAAATCAATATGTCCGTAGCCGAACCATGCGGTCGGATTAAGAGTTCCACCTCTTATAATCGTGTCTTCTTCTGCCAATCGCAATCCTTTCATATCTCCCCTCAAACTAGTCCAATTCTCATCCACCTTTAGAACTGCGAGAATTAACCTGATTAGTGCACTCAATTTTTCCAAATCTAAACTTTATTTCTTTGCCTTTTAATAAACTATGAAAAACCAACTAATGTAATCAAATATCCGCCAAAAATAACCCGTAGACATCGCAAGAACAAGAGCCCTGAGAACAAGGCCGCAACCAGCGAGGAACCTACTATCAAAAGATGAATGGGAAAGGAAGAGTACAACGATACTGCGTTTGATTGCGTTTTTACAAACCATACACATTAAAATGATGCAAGGAGGTATAGTATGTCATTTTAAGAGGAAAACGTACCCGGTTTGGCCAGGTTTTCCGCCTGATTTCATGCGGCGGTGAGACTTTCGAAACTCCCGTACAAGTCTATGCAATTGCTGAAAGTGCTTGCCCCTCAAACTCTTCGAAGCTCCTTCCGTCCTCCCGGGTTCAAGACGCCAACTACTCTACTAATTTTCCCTGGCACTGCGTCATTAATGCATGTAGTATAGATGGCACTGTTATGTCATATTGTACATAGGGAACTATGTAACACAGAAAGAGGCGTCGGCAGCAAATTAAACATTGTTATCGCTAACAGTAAGCAAGTTATCAAGTGAATATTTCTAAGAGAGAAATTGCGTAAACAAGATTGTGTTTTCAACTATTTAAAGTCTATTGAATCACTAGACCTACAGAAATGGAATATTCTGGTAAATTACCCGTTAATTGTCAGGAGTTTAAGGCTAAATTTGAACCGTATAGTACAGCTCCTCTTGGTGTTTGTTTCCGTTACTGAGGAGAGAAAATCTGTGCTTCATCTTCATTTACAGCATTAAGTGTTGGAGATATACCTATCACTCATTTAACTTTACCGAAGAACAACAAAAATTGAATATCAATGCAGTGATTTCATGAAGCTGAATGTGCTGAGAAATATGGCGAAGATTATCAATTTGTCATTGGTGCATGGATTGAAAAGAGTTTTCGGGATTGTAAGATGTTGAAAACATATTTAACCCTTTATAAAGGAATATACTACACGTAATTATTGCTTAAAATTAATTATGGTGCCCAGTGATATATTTGAAGAGAATTTGAAATTATAAGAAATGGTATTGCGTGGACATTAAAAAGAGTACAGATGCTGTTATTACCGCATTTACTAATGATTAAGTACCAATAATTGGGCCCGTGAAATTAATCATAAATCGGATGAAACAAAGATTTGTTTTTTCATTATATTCAATGCTAAAGATTTTCATGCTACGTTTTGGCTAGCTTAATTTGGACCTACTTCACAATGTTTTCGTGATTATGGAATTTGTTGGTAGTACAATTGGTAAGATGCCAACCCTCCACATTGAGTTCTTTGAATAAAAGGCATTATAATATTATAGCTTGATTATTAAGGATTGATTTTCAAATAACACCTGTGTTTATCCAAGCAATTTAATAATGAACATAATATTTTACCTATATTTATGAAAATGTTTACCATTGCTTTGGCTATTTACTAAGTTATACGTAAACCAGTGTGAAAATTATATCAAAATTATCTTGAACTTTTGGAAGCATTCTTGCTGAAGATCTATTAACCAAAACGCCGTATTTTCAAAATGTCACTCCTCGCATAACGCAATACGTAAGTAGGTCGCTTCGCTGCGGTCCCAAGTCATGTCGCCCGGGGCGACCGCACTGGACTCACCCCAACAACGTGACTGCCCTGGACTTCCAAGTAATCGAAGGGCAAGTTCATGGATTTTTGTGCATTACTTTTGAGAGCAGTTCTCGTCTCGTCTTCGACAAGCGTGGATGTATCTCCTCATTCTTAGGAAAGCGAAACAATTGCATTTCCCTTTTGCATTTACGGTAGCTATTGCTACGCCCTAACAACAAAATAAAAAGCATTTTCTTTTGGAACAATTTTTCTGCCGAAAACAATAACAAAACAGCTGCAGATCTCGACATTTATTTGCTATGCCTCACAGTCACTCGTCTACGATGAGACTCCATAGGCTTCATGCAACCGCCGATATGCGAAATGACGTACCTCAGTTAGTAGTGTCATACGCGGTAGCGTTTATCATTCAATAGTATTCAATGGTATAGAAATACAAATTTCTCCGGTTTATTAAAACAAACTGTGAGAGGGAACCCGTTATGGTGATATTTAGAGCGGGCAACGAGATACAACGGGAATCAATCAAGAGTCAATCTACTTGACGCGGAAAATTGAGTGGCGCTGCTATCAGGACGTCGGATGCCATAAGGAATAGTTAAAAACACTCACAAATGGGTTCATGCAAATTATTAGAATATTGTCCCGATAAAAAAAATGATGACAATAATTTCTAAATAAAAGATTATCACGACCTCCTCGATTTTTGCGTTCAATTGGCATTGCCGGCGTATTATCAATTGCACAGCGGCTTCCAGTATCTATTAACATCGGAAAAATAAAAAGATGTGTTATTTATGCAATAATTTTGACTGGGTGCTTCCCAGAGATAAGCATTAAACGGGACTTTGCTTGCAGCAAAACTGAGAAATTGAAATTATACGGAATCGAAATCCCGCTTCGTGCCACAAAGGAAGCCTTTTCAATTTATAAAAAGAGCCCAGTGAAATTCCAATTACAGGCGAAGCAAAAATGGAACTGCATGTTCCTCGAAGTATGAAATAGCTGCTGCAAAGCAACAACGAGTGAAAAGGAGAGATTGCCGGAATGAGCGACAAACGTAAAAGAGGGTATTTACATCGGGTCAATAAGCTCTGTACCATGACACTTTGGATCAAACGACTTTTTGTCTCTTAAATAATAGAGCGAGGATAAAAATGTTGTGAATATCCCTGAAAATAGTGCAAAGTCAGGAAATAATGCCAAGACTTCGTAACAGGACATCACTAGCAAGATATGGGTAATAGGTACCGTCAATCGATGGCTATTTCGATCACTGATAATCACTAATTTGGCTTAACGATGTTGAAAGAAGGGCATCTTCCACTTGATGTCAAAATAGAATGGAAGCAATAGTGCATTTAGGCCAAAGTCTGGGTGAATTATTTAAATTACTTTGAGCAGATTGCCTTCCACCATTACAAAGTCCTTGGAGAAATAAACATTCTCAATTCCCAATAATTTGCCGAAAAAATTAAAATATGCACAAACACAAAATAAAATCTATATGAAAAGACAGACGAAATCATTAATTGTTCTTATAACTATAATAGTGACATAAGTTGTTCTTATAAACAATAAAACTTTGAGAACAGAAACCGAGGGAAAGATACCTGATGGAAATATTGATAACATGTTTTGTAATTTTATATGAAGAGATATATGAATGTCATGGAGGCAGACCAAGCGATTGTCTTTGGCTCAAAGGGTTTTAGCGATATTTGGATTGCCACTTTAAGTTGACGAAATCATTCCAGGGAACATTAGCATATCACACTTTACATCCATATTAGCATTATGCCTCTTAAATCAAACTATTCATCACGCTTTACTTTTCCTCTTGTGGTACATTAAAAATAGACTCACCCATAAAATGTACATAAAACAAATGGAAAATTATATAAACAAATAGTGAAAGGAATGCAAACATTTCGATTTGGCATTACAGTATTTTTTCTTTGCTTCAAATACAGATTAACTTCCTTGAACCCTATGGGATGCATAAATCAGCAATGGGGAGATACTAAGTTCTACATACCGCTTTCCTATTTGCGCATCTATAAATGTAGCTCTCTGAGAAATGTTTGGTGGTGACAACAAGCACACATTTTAATTTTTTCCCACACCCTTAAAAACATATCTCGAATTATTTGGTTATTAATTTTGGAAGTTATAAAACAATCAAATAAACGTCTGAAAATAATGAAATATCTAAAATAGGAAATTATTTTTAATTGAATTTTTAGAGGCACATATGTTTGGTCGTTCATCAGCTATTTCAATCATTTAGGAAAAAAGCGCTCGTTTTTGGTTTTGTTCAACGTAATGCCATCTTAGAACACGATTAAGATTGGGTGCAAGTATAAGGGATCTGGAAGTTAAAGTTTCGTTAAAAAATTAAGAAGACTCATTGCAATGCAGTTCGTTTCCTTAAAAATTATTTTGACAAAACGGAAGGTATCAGTGTATTACTGGCAGGTGTGGGTTGAAAATCATTGCAAAAAATGAAATGTAATGATTTGTTGAATTCAATGAAAAAAATGTTGGTTAAATGCATTTACATCTGAGATTTAACCAAATATTAATAGTTTAACTTAAGTTTTCCAATCATTCCACAAAACATTAAAATAGAGATTTAGGTACCAAAGCAATAGGTCTTCATCTTTATTTCGTTCTTTTATCACAAATAGAATTTTTTTTTTAAAGAACTGAATATGTTATAGCGACAATTTAAAGTCCCACATTACTAACTCATTTCCTCCAATTTATTTATATTGTAATCCTTCCATTGCTGATTGCAACTTTAGCTCTAAACAGTTTAGTGACTCGCAAGTTAACCGTTTTCTCAACATCCAACGAACGTCACTTCAAACACCGCTCTCACATAACTACGTCATCTGCAGGGCATGCTGATCTTCGTATGGAATTCTAAGTTTACTACAGTCTACTTTCCCTTCCCTATCCAATTTCAGTGCCCCTTTGGAGGGCATTGTGTGCTCAGCGTTATCTATAACATCGCCTAATGAGAATACTGTATGAAAGGTGTTATGCGCTGCAAATGACGTAAGGAGTGGGGATACAGTTTGGAGTGAGGACTATGAGTCATAACAGAGTGACTTTTAGGCACCTATAACACCGGAGTTCGAAGGAAAAACAAATTCAGTGTGCAGCAAGAAAGCTGTCTACGAACCAAGATGAGTAATTTGAAATGAGCGCAACGCCAACATTTTCTGAAAAGACTGCACTGTGCTTCAATAAATAAATTTGAGATATTTTTTTATAATTATCCCGTAGCATAAATCTTTCTTTTATATTTAAATACAGAGTATTTAATTTTAATAATCACCATAGTGCTCTTCCACGCAGCTAGAAATGCAGTTGGCTGTAGTCAAAATTGAAATGAAATGGGTTTTTACACGAACCGAGGGTAACATGACATTCTCCCAGCAGCGGAAGAAGCCTGTGGTACACTGAGATCTCTTTCACATTCAAATGCCATGATCATTATTTTTTTAAATGCTCTCCCAGTTCAAACTAGAGAGCGGAGATCATTATACTCTCCCCCACTAACAGCAGAGAGGAAGATAATAGTTTCTAAGAGGGACGTGCCACTCTCTCCATATTAATCTGCATAATTTACTTCATCCAAACGGAGCCTCCATAATAAATGCCACGTAGAAAAGTGAACGGATACAAGTCTTTTCTCTCTCTCCCTCTCTTATACTAGCGCATATCGAAGCAACGCTAAAGGTTTTTTAATGGAGCTTAAACCCCAAATAATTTTGGTATCCAATGAATGTCATTCAGACGCTCAATTCACCACAATCACCAGGAGGAAGTGAATGAAAAAAAGACCAGAGGGGCACAAAAATAAAAACATTCTGCCGAGCAGTCATTTCCTGCGACTTCCACCCTGCCTCCCAATTCTTCACCCACCACTTTTCCTCATCGAACTCCCCTATTTGAACCCGTCCAGATCTCTTCGACGGAGATCCTCCCCCACCCCTCCCACAGTCCTTGTATGGAACATTCATAAATGACGTCACGATGCTTTAACGAACTTTCGACCCCCACCCTAATACCCACATCTCACCTCATTCCCAAACCGTTTTTACCTCTCCTGCTCCCTTGTAGCAAATTTCCA
>LYUA01000097.1:102258-115999 GCA_002093875.1 Calopteryx splendens
CCCCCCCCCCCCCCCCCCCCCCCCCCCCGGTCCGTCACAATCCGCAGGAATCTCCTCACATCCCACCCCGCGTGAAAGAGGAGCCGATTTCAACCGCTTTCGGTTGCACATCGCCCTCCCCCCGGCGCCCCTCTCACAGAGGCCCCGCTGAAATTCCGATTGCCGTTCCGAGAATCGAGAAGTTTCTGCGCTGGGGCTGGTTCTGGAAGGTAAAGGAGGGAAGGAGGGAGGATCAGGGGAAAAAAGAGGGAGGAACACCGCAGTATCGACAAAGCAATACGAACAAACCTTCCTGATCCCGGGCCGAAATATTTGTGAAGACTGTAGTATCCTTGTCGTAGTTGGATCCATTTAGCTTATTCGTTAATGCGCACGCATTACTTTTATAGATTATATCATCATAGTCTCTTCAAGGTTAGTTTCTCTCTGAACCTTTTTCGGGACCTATTTCGCTCTTGGTCTCCCGACGTCTCACTCCCCTTCACGTCTACGCTCCATTGCTCGGCCTGGTAACCTGCATTTTGGCATTGTTCTCAGATGCTAGCACCACCTGATTTTATTTTTTTCTTAGTTTGTCCAGGAAATAACTTGGAGTCGAACCATTGCTGGACAAACTACAAATAATATTTGGAATATTTCACAGATCACAGTCAGTTCAAAAGTCAGACTGCGTTATAATTCTTATTTACTCATTCAATGCTATGGACGAATATTTACGTCAATCTGCCTATTCTCTTTTTTGTTGCTAAAAATAAACATTAGTATTGAGCTAGTGCAACATAGAGAGGCCTACTTTTTTTGCTGTTGTTGTTTTTAAGCATACAAGTTCAGTATTCCGTCATTTATATTTATATGGTATGTATACACACAATAAATTCACTAGCATACGGACAACTACGGCCACACAAAGGTTGAGATGTGAATTTTATTACATTCGAGAGAATTAGAAATTTAGTATTAGATAGTATTCAGCGGTCAAAGGGCTTAGCATTGCAAACAGGTGAGCAGAGTTCGATGTATTAAACCGAAAAACTACGTTCAAGGATGCCTACACGTAGATGCAACAAACTGATTCACTACTTTTAAATGTAAAACCCCTAATGGTGCATCAGACTAGGTACTTATCTTCTTAAATAATATAATAGGCAGGTGAGAGCATATTTTTAAAAATCTCATTCATTTCAGTGGACTTTAGACTATTCTGCCAATGGTAGAAAAAATTGTTATATAATATTTTAATGGAAATTCTTAGCAGCATAGAACTTCATGAGAAAATATTTCCATCAGTACTAATTATTTTCATTGTTTTTTTTACTTTCCCAAATATAATGGAGTGGAGGCGCACTTTACACGGGGTCCTAATTAGAAAGGGATGTCCAAGGGTTTATCCCTTCACCCTTCCCCACTCATCACCCTTTTCCCCAATTCCTCCGCGTCACCGCCTCCCTTGAGCAAATATTCCCTCTCTTCCTTCATTCTCCACCCACCCGGCCTCTCGGCCCTCCCATCCCCCCACCCCACGCCCCTCGCTCGCCCGCACTCCACCGACTCTACCCCTCTCACTGCCCTGCTAAGCCGTGTCGGTGGAAAATCCGGGCGAAATTTTCCTCGTTTTGGGCTCAGCTTCTCTCTGGCATTCCCCATGCACCCAATTTAATCCATCCCACCCTCCGTTTTTCTCATAAGATTTCGTAAGTTATTCCAAACAACGCATCGATCAAGCTCAATCAGTTCAACTCCGTACGAACTAAGGTGTGACGACGCCCTAACTTCCCATAGAGTGATGAAACAATCGTAAAATCAGGGAAGAGATCGAATTAGTTTGAGAACTTACGGGTATTTAAATTCGGTACCACTAAAATATAAACCTAAAAAAAACGAATGTCAGAAAACTAACCCTGTCAAGATTAAATTGTATCTACCAATGCGCAAATTTTTGCAAAACTTATGGCCACAAATGGAGGATCGTAATTCCGTAAATAGATGAAAAATCATATTTCGTCGGGTTTTTCAGGGCCACAGACACCAACTTTTGGTTTAGAATTACCATAGTAGGATTTAAACCCTCTAGCCTTCAGTTAGTACTGGGTGAGCAATAGAGAAACAAGGACCAATAATTGATTATCAAATACTAGTATATGTATCGGTTTTAAAATGGGAGCATTACATATTATAAAGAAGGCGTCATTTTAAATGGCATAAAAAATAATACAAATTCCTCTGAATAATTCAAGAGACTGTCAGCACCGTGGCTTGAATACGAAGCTTAATTTCACCATTCCAGTCGTTCTGTATGGCGTGACAGCAATAAATTTTCATTTCCCCCGTATCCATTCATATAATTCAAACTGGGATAATAAAACTAAATAGGAAAAATGAGAGGATATGCACAAATCGATAAAGCATAGTATGAAAATTTCGTGAGACAAAGAATATAATTGGTATAAGTATCATAAAAATCTTATTTTTATGTTTAATATTTTTAAAAAACCTTTTTATGCATATTTTTTATGTAATTCTCTTTACTTATAAATAATTTTTTCAGAAAGTAACTACGGATAATTTCTTTCTTTCCTAGCTTGTCTGAATAAATTCCTAATTAACAATATCAGTGAAGAAAAAGTATTTTCCATGATTTTCGATGTGCAGATTTATTCGTAATTTTCACGAGCATCAACGTATTTTTTTTTTAAATGTATTATATTGCAAGTAAGTTGGAACGCAGCTTCTGATTTCCTGTTTAAGGTTACTGCTTTATTTACTTTCATTTCCGCGGATACGTTTACAGCATAATTAAGCAAATAATATGGCTCAGATGCAGACGGAACCCCATCCACAATTATTGGACTCTTCTTTTCTAATTACCTCAGATAAACTAGATAGTAAACTCAGATAAAGACCGATGGAAAAAATTTCGTCGAAAGTAGATTAAACCAGATGCGGCGCAGACAGCCAGTTTACGTAAACCTTACATCCGTCATCCAGGTTCGCTTCTTTTTTTGGACTAAACTAATACCAAGAGGGAGGACCTCCCTCAAAAAAAACTCCCCGCCATCGAGGCTGCTTGAATGCCTCCCGTCTCTCCTTTTTAGGGTGTGAGGGGGAAGGTCGGAGGGTGGAGTCCATTCTTCCTTAAAACTCCCAGTTTCAGGAAATCGTGTCACATCTTCGATGGGAGCGAACGGCAGCGAATGCGCCCCAAATAGTCAGACGGGACAGCGCCTGTCGTACCGAGAAACAACCTCCCCTTCCAACTCCCCCTTTCCATCAACCCTCCCTAAAGAAGCGGAAAATTCTCCTTCCTCTCCCTTTGCTCCTCTTCCCTCGAAAACCCCTTTTTCCGAAGTCTGCACTCGTTCCCACAGCGAAACGGAGCGGTTACAACGCCGAGAAATAACTCAAAAGGCAATGTGTGTCTCTCTCTCCCTCTCTCTCTCTCTCCCCCTCCACCCACCACTCAAGCTAACTTCACCCTTCACCCCTCCATCTCCGCCCTCCCGGAGCTTAACACACTTTTTCGCCATATCTCTCACTCTCCCTAGCCTGACAACCGAACCCCATCCAACGCTTCACGCCAAACCTCCCCTTTACTCGTCTCTATATTTTCCTTTCTCACCCACTTCCATCCCTCACACCTTCCATCTGCTTGGAATGGAATTCCTTCGTCCATCACCACAATTCTCAAGAGCTTTAAAATATCGGTGATACTGGTGTGCGTGCAAACATATATACTCACACACAAATTCTCGTATAAATTCACCAGCAGATTTATAGTACTTGAAATATGAATTATTTTTTGGAAAAACATCCTTTTCAATGTGCGCTATGACGCTTGATAGAAGTCTCGGGATTTGGCTTGCCAGGATTCAGGATCTAGTGATTGATTCCTTATCATATTATGGATATTAGAACCAGAGGCTTCTCTTTCATAAATTTAGTGTGGTAGACGTAACATATTACCCATAGCTTTGATGATATAAATAATATAATTATAAAGAAAATCGTCGTTTAGTCATAATAAATTCCCCATCATATTAGGCACGTTTTTTAATTCAGGTATATTTTAGGGTATAACCTTGACCTGAATAATTACATTAGAAAATCCAAAACAATTATGTGAATTTTTACAATAAAAACGCGTACAAACAATGGGGAGTGTCAAATCTACATGTTGTAAAAATCGCTGCACGGTAATTATGGAGGCAGGGAAAAGGATGATGAAGTGGGACTCGTCATCCCTTACGTCTTTCGCTCGTACGCCTCAAAATGCGCGCTAAAGGGACACGCGGAAGGCATTTTTCTTCTTTTTTCTTCCCCAATTCATTCCATTTTCTGTCCGCCACTGAAAACTCTTTGTTTTCCTCCTCAAGCTTACCCCAGTGCATTACGAGGCCCGTCTGGTATCCAGCTTGGCAATAAATTAATCACTCAGCATCGGTTTATTGGCTTTGTCTGCTTAGTACTTTTGCCAATATTTTTGGAGCCAAAGCAACAAATCTGGAATGATGGCACGTTCTCAATAACGGCTTCAAACATTCCGACTCGCCGTCCGCCTCATTTCAATGATGCTCCTCGTTGGGGAGTGTAGTCAGACACTAAATATGTTTAGTCTAAATACAGCATACGGGAAACTCCATTCGTTTAGCATTAACGTCTAGGAGTGGGTTTCTCAGGCTTCATCCCTCCACCATTCGTGAAATAGTGATTCCATGCAGTATATTTAAAAAATATCAATACGTTCAGGTATCCTTAATTGTTTCGCGCAAGTGTTGCCTCTTCTTATTGCAATGTAATTCATACAGAAATACCTTCAACGAAGTGGTATACTTCCACATCCATTTTATACTTATATTTTTGTCTCTTTGCGTGATTCTTTGTGATTGTCTAGGTCTGCGCCAATTCTAGTGCTGAGTTTATCCAACTTATATGCTTGCATGCAAGATATTAATTCAGTGTTTCTATCATATACTTTAGTAAAATTGTGACTGACCAATAGCTATGAATCAATTTATAACTTGAGATCGGGATCCATGTGGTAAAAAGGAATACACGTCTTAAATCCGCCCAGCAAAATTTTGATCTGCTGAACCACCGATACTTTAGGTTGAACCTTACGTAGGAGTTTTCTAAACCCTATACAATTTTTTCTTTAAAAGTTGTTTTTCTTTAAAAGTTCTTTCTTTAAAAGTTGTTTTTCGCTACCGTTAGAGATCACATACATCGATAACTGAGGCTCAAATATGTGATTGGTTTGTACCTGACCTATCCAATAACCTGCCAATTTCTTTATTCCCTTATTGTTCCTAGCGTTGGCATCCTCCATCTTATCCTTTTCGTAGACCATTCTTAGCATTTCCATAAAATTATTAACCTCTAAATTACCTTCATCTATGGTATTTAGTAAAATATCGTACATCAAGATGTATCCAAGTAGTTACTTTTTTATTAAGCCTCTTCCATAAACTTTACTAGAAGTACTTATTCATTTGGTACTCTTTCCATTTTATATTAAACTTAAATCTGTAGCGCAACATTTTCCATTGTCTACCATCTTGCGGCAATTCTTTGTGGCTCCTGTTATACATAATTCAAATCCTTAGAGAATTAAACTCCGTGTGTGTTTTAATAAATGCATTCCTTATGCATGTGCTAGGACATTTTTGCCGTTAAAAGCTATTTTTGCTGATAAAAAGGCTTCTTTGTCATTAGTATTAGATATGCTTAATATATCCCTCTTGCTTCTTTCATTTCCTCACTGTCCCCACATCCTCTTATTCCAGTGTGTCTTCCCCGAGGCTAATTTTGGATCATCTTCCTTACTTTGACTGCAAGCTATTACTTAAGTTTTATTCTTGTTTATAATGAGGTGGTTCTTTTGACTCTTCTCCATAGAGACTAGTTTCCTTATCAGATCTTTCTTCTTTGCTAGTATAGCTGCCTAATCCTCAATTTGCAGCGCATTCGTTTATCCTTTCTCTGTATTTCTACGCCGTCTCATGTCTATACCTTGATTTCCTAAGGATAAATTAAAAATATTGCATATATTATTTTTAAATTGATCTATACCTCTCATAATATTGTTTCCTTGGCGTGAAATCACCTCGAACCAGTTACATTTTTCTGTCAGAGTCCAAGTTAATTCATCTTTATTATGCTGTGGACAAGCTTATGATTATTATATGAGTATATGAGTCTTTAACAGCGTAATTATCCTAAAATATACCCAAACCTATGAAACAGTTATGGTCATGAAGAAGGGTATTAACAGGAATAATTCCTGGAGGCAAATAACTGAGAAGATATAACGTGCCTGAAATGGTGAAATTGAAATAAGAAATAGTAAGTAAAGAAACTGTGAGCTTGTATTAACGGAACACAAACTGATATACAATAGGAGTTGATAGTGTATTAAACTAGTTATAAAAAATTTTATATAATATCTTCCTTCTACAGATACATTTCAATTGAAATGTGATACTCAAATTTATGACATTTGCATTTTTTTGTTTATTAATACTATTACCAAAATACGCATTTAACAAAGGCGAATTTAAAATGTCAAATTTTGGCTTATGTAGAAAAATTAAACCATCACAATATTTCACATCTCTTCCTAAAAATTAGGAATTTAAAAAAATTGCAACCAGAGCTGCCAAAAGGCTTAAAGTGCCAAAAGAGATTTAAAAAGAAATCTTACACTTAAAACACAATCAAATACATTTACAACTCATGCCATATTACTGTCCTGGCTGGCCTTGAAAGTTGAGAACTGTCTTGAAGAATGTACTTAGCCAAAAGTCTCTAAGATGGAATTCTGGACAAAATATTATAGAAAAGTGAGATGTTATTTTTCAAAGAAACTGCTGGAAATTCCGCGACAGTGACTTTAATGGAGTTACCCGCTGCTGTGCGATATGCGAAAATTCACTATGTAAAAATCATTCGCCTGAAAACTTCCTACTGTAAGAGGACTCCTAGGTATCTTAACTGGCTAAAGCATTCGTCCGGAAATCGGGAGATACGAGTTCGAATCTCGGGTCAGGTGAATTTTTCGCATAAAAATGTTATTTTTACCAAAGGTAATGCCATTCATTTAGTGCAAGCATTTAGAAGCCTTAAAAATTGTACAGTTCGTGTGGCATAAAACTGTTATATAGTAAATGAATTTCAAAATAAGCACAATTACATTTTTAATTATAGTTTTTCTGCCCGGAATACTGTTAAAAGAAGTACATATAATGCACCAGGATGCTGTCCACGGAAGCACAGACATTGTTGGCGGTTAATTTGTACTGCGTATTTATAGGCCATTTTGAATTAATAAAAGAGGAATAAAATCCTTTCAAAAGCTCCTAAATTTCTGATTTCTCAACTACAATAGCCATTTTAACATAGGAATGCAGTTCATCGATGGAATTTAAAATTCAAATTCATTAGTCCACTGAATTACTCTGAGCAATGAATCAATAACGTGACACGGAGAGTAAGTCATAGCACGTTTGCATAGGGGTAGAATATCTTCAGCCCTCTATCTATAAAAGAAATATTGAAAATATACTCACGACTGCGTGTAATTTTAGAGGTGAAAGCGGACATTGATTCCTACATGATTGATTTATTCCTACATAATAATACACTCATTGTGTATTTGAATAGATTGCTATTGTATAGCTGAGGACCAATAAGACATTATAGTATTGCAATTCAATTTTTTTTATAATTGAGGAAACATTTAGTTTTCGGCCCTAATTTGCATTCAACTTTTTCATATTATACTTACCAAGTATATCAAGAACCACTCATTAATTTTTTTAATAAGATATGCAATATGAGATGGAAATTAAGGGAATTATCTTGCTGTGAGAGAAAAAGTATGTTATGCAAAAGCATTTAATATAAAAGTTATCTTCTCTTTCTTCAAGAATCTTCAACTTTTTAGCAAAAGTAGAATTCACTCCTTTGGCGGAACATACTGTGAAGTTTTATTTTTTAGGAGTGAGATGGATGGTGACCTAATTCAATTTGCCTTGAAACGAAATAATTTTTACTTAAAGTTATATATATATATATATGTATATATTGTGTATGTGTGTGTGTATATATATATATACACAAACACACATACATACATGTATCGTTGAAATATATAATATTCCTTAGCTTAACCTGATATTCCATTTTTTCACCCGAATGGTAGTGTTAAGGATGCATGCAAGCACCGAAGTATTCTCATTTTATGATACTATACGAAAAACAGAGCCACTTAACCCGACAAAAAATCAAAGGTGCTGGTATTGAAAGGTTTATTAGGAGCTTTTATTGCAGAGGAAATCTTTTGAGCGAAAATATTTCAAGGAATGGTTTTATTGTAACGTCGCCCCATCGCTCGTAAAACTCGTGTATGGCTGTGGTAACGAATGATTATCGAATACCAATGGGTTATTGGCTTCATTTCTAATTTATAAGTAAAACTCTATAATGATTACAAAAGCATTGCTGTAAAAGAGCTACCACCGTTGCATACTTCTGCTTTGATGGCTTTGCATCACTCGTCATGGCAAATAAATGTATTGTTTTCGGTTTGAAAATTTGGATGCAGAAGATTATCTTTATGTTCGAGCGGATTCAGTGTTAAATACGTTCAAAAAAATGTAAATGGAAAAATTTTATTCAGTGGCTATTACAATAGCACATTTCACTACTTTCATAACTTAGTATGGATATACTAGCTCCATATTTTTGTACTTTTTTAAATAGCAATTTTTCACATTTAATAGAAATTAAAAAGTTAAGCGATACTACAGACAAGATAGATACACCAGAATGTTTATTCCCCTATGGAAGATGGTGATGCATGTCAACGTTTTGATGGACTAGGATAAAGAAGTTAGTTTTATTCAGAACCTCGGATCATCGAGAAAGCTCAGAAAAACGTTTTGCCCAGAGTTGTGCCCACAACGTAAGTGGCATGTAAACGGTAAGAATAAGCTATTAGCAACGATACTCTACAGAAGTAATTTCACCACATCTTTTCAAATCGGAAAATGGGCAAGAAATAACTTTTTCCTGTTCTACTCAATTCAAATTCCGTGGAGGTAATCAACGCACCCCTTACGCTCACCGTCCAAAAATTTTTTCAAGCCCACTTCGGGATTCTGTATGTGCGTTTAGGGTGCACATTTTTTCATCCCCGCCTCAACTCTTTCCCCTTCCTCCAGCTGAGAGCATCACCATTCTTTACTCACGTTTTCCGCTTTTTCGCCTACCTCACTAGCACTCCAAATCTCTACAGCTGCCTCTTCCACTCCCGAGAACGGTGAAGTTCGGGAGTTTATCTTCGTTTCTCTATTTCAAGTAATTCACGAGTGTCATTTCCGCAAATCCCACGTGAATGCGTCATTCAGACGGTGCGAAGGTCCCACGCCGATCGAGTGCGCCACGGAAAAGATTTCTCTTCAGACGCGTTCGAATTGAGATACTTCGTCAAAACTATTGTCCTTATTCACCGAATATTCGCCGAAACAAAGATCTGGAAATGCAAAGAATAGTGGAAAAGTGTTGAATGAAAGAGCTTTCCGGGGAAATGGGTTCTAAAGAATTCGTTATCCACCCTACTTTTTACTTCTTCCGTCAGTAAAGTTAGCATTTATGAAAATAATTAATTTCATCGGAATAACAGAAATGCGCGACATATTCAACGTTTAGCGATTAAATATTTTCGGAAATTGGCCAACAAAATCAAATCTTCAACACAACCTTTCACTATACCTTAGCCATTGCTCAATTTGTTATGTTGTGAAACAATATTATGCTACATTAACCGGTGTCCCTCAAATTTCAATTACGAGAGGTGTTCGATATGGAATTATCATTATTTTTTTCGCATAATTTAGAATGAACATAACTTAATTTGATACTGCATTGCTAGCTTAACGTGTAATTATGACAATAGATCGTAACCTTCCATACCCCTCCCAATTCCGACAAACAACAATCCCCGAAAATCGATTAATAAAATGTCTTCCCCAACTTTCCAGCCCCCCTCTAGCCAGTACGCCTTTGCATGCATCACCAAGACTTAAAATCTTATGTATTTGTATATTACTTTTTACTTGTATATTTGTGTGTCGCGTGCATTCTGAGAGAAACGGCAACGCAGACGTCCAGTTATCCCCCTGGTGTACCCACAACCCCTAGTAAGGGAGGCACTCAACAATTTCCGAGCTCGCCCGAAGGGTCAGTGACAAAGATGTCGTGAACGGTTTTATACTACATTGGGCACACAATTGGAAACTCATACGATACGTATTATGTAGTAGTTTTAGGGACCGCAAAAATCCTACTTATTATTTGTTTGATTACCTATGATAAAACAAAAAAACTCATCTTAAGCTCGCCTAACAAGAAAATTAAAATATAGTTAAAAATGCATCATGGAGCTTGGTCTAGTGCTTGAGTAGATACTTTTATATTTCATTAGCCTTCACGGGCATTTTATGAAATAATTTCTACAACTTCCACAATACTTGTGTAGACGCAGCTCAATATTAT
The DNA here is from genome assembly GCA_002093875.1 of Calopteryx splendens. Lineage (NCBI taxonomy): Eukaryota > Metazoa > Arthropoda > Insecta > Odonata > Calopterygidae > Calopteryx > Calopteryx splendens. The sequence continues at coordinate 112,810 of LYUA01000097.1, forward strand.
GCCAGTCTTACTCTTTTATTACATACCGAGGCACATTGAACAACATTTTCCCCTTGAATTGTATCAATGGGATTACAATAGCATCCTAAGCCTGGGAAAACGCTTGAGATACGGCAGAACGTCCATAATAGGATTGGATTGTACCGTAACTCTCCGTTTTTAGACGAAAAAGCTTTGATTTTGCACCGCAAAATGACATCCATGTCTGTGTACAACTTAGAGGCATCAAAAAGTTCTTTAAATAATTGCAATACGCATTCTTTGATTCTGCGAGCATTCTTTGATTCTGCGAAGAAGAAAATAACAGACGTATGGCCGAAAAATGACTAAAAATAGCATAGATACATAATTTCCGTCATTTTGATAGATTAACATCCATTTATGAAAAGGTTTCCTGCATTAAAAAAGCTTTTTTGGAATCCTTAGTCACTGGAAAATCACTTCTTTAGACACATGTTTTACTTGAAGACATCTTCTTTAATGATTTGTATTTCTCCTAAGCGTTTTTCAAAACGGCCGAAAAGTGGTATTTTCAGTCAGTAAGCATGGAACTAGCCCCATGTGACTTTTATAAGGTCCCCAATGTGAAAAAACACCTTCGTACTTGAACCTTGTACATTGAAACAGAAAATTTTGCATGTCAATATTTTGGCATAAACCCAATTTCATAATCAATGGCTATAATTACGCCGGTGCAGTGATTCGTAAATATAATGAGGACGTAGAGGCCATTTTGGGAAGCCGCATCGTGGTCCCGGCGGCGCAGCCTTGCCAATTTGACTCTGTCAAAGGAACTCCGACAGATTTCCCATGTAACACTGGAGTGGCCAGGGCGTTTTCTTCCCTGCACGAGGCGTGAGTCGAAGGTGCTCCTTTGAAGCACCCCTAGACGGTCTCCCTAAATATTTGAACGAGTCACATTCACTTTCCCTGCGTTGGTCTGGCGGATCGTAAAACTCAAGGGCTCAACGAGGGTTGTGAGGGCTCTTAAGGCTATGCCGCCAAATAATACGGTATCCCCTGAGGAAGGCAACAACGTGCGCAGTCCGCGATGCTCGCAAACTATGTACGCGAATAAGGTCCATACAATCCACGGTGAAAACAATCATTGAACTTTACTGGGACCTGAACCAGTATCTCTATTTTATCGGTCGCATTTGTTGCTAGCGATAACGGGAAACGATAATGTGAATTTTTTCTTCAAAAGCGAATTTTTAAAAGTGATTCCATGTGTAAAAGTTACCACCGTCAAGTAATACCATCGCATGTTGCGATTTGCCTCATATTAATGTACCCATACTCGCAAGACACCTTCAACAAAGGTAAACCAAAACCGAGACACGTAATGACTGATCTCTTAGATTTTCAAATTCACTCAGATGGAAGAAGGTGTTTTTAAAATGAAACTAAGAAAACCCTAATTTGTGAATCCGGCAACGAATGATAATGAACTAAAACCATTTCTTTGCTAGCATTAAACCTTTTGTTCCAATTCACATCTGTGCGGCACAAGATTCTAATGTTTTGGCCCCTTCGCAAAATATTTTGCTGTTTTATCCTCCAGAGTCTAACGATCACTCAAGTTACGTGGGATTATTCCGGATATTTCTGCGTATTTATTTTCAATCTAATGATGAGTACCGCGGAAAATAACACCTACAAATATTTAACACACATAGAAGAAGCAGCTGGGCGCGTCGCTGCGTTGACCTAAGCTAGAGCAATTTGTTTTCCTTCGGAACATTTTTATCTGATTCATAATGGATAACTATTACTATAAAAACACATAACCTTAAACATTTTTGCGTAAAGATAATCGTTCTGAATTACATTGTGTCATTCTATATGATTCTCAAGTCAGTCACATTTTATCCCACTAACATGCCATTGTATCCCACATTAAAACCACGAAAGTTTTAACCAGTTCACGACACTCAAATCGTTAAAACGCCAATAATACCTACAAAATACCGTTATGAATGACAGAAAGTACAAATGCCAAAGAGATGGTAAAGATAAAGGCTAAACTTCTTCGTTCTAAGAGTGAAAAATAAAAAGTCAAAATGCAATTAATTATATTTGAATTTTTCTATCTACCTCACTCAGTATCAGATGTATTTATCTCCTTAACTGATAGTATTGATCTGAAATATTAGCCTTTATCTGTTTTAGAAGAAGGCTATGTGGTGAAAAAAATTGACATTAGAGTAGAAACAATGTAGTGACTCTACATAAAAATATTGTAGCGAAAATTCTATTAATTGGTTTCATGCCAATTTTATATTACTATATTACATTTCAGCCACTATTGACTCCAAAGGAGCACACGACTTGTTTTAAAGGTTTCATGAATAAATCACTTAAAGTAGTCAATAGCATAAAAGGTTAGCAAAACATCGACTGCAACGAGTTCCTCCTCAAATCTGCTACACTCAAGAGGCTTTCTCCTAATGTGAAAAGTTTGCGTTTGCTTGATCTAGCCTCCGACTGGGTGTGCGTAACGTAATCGCAGTGTTTTTCGTTGTTCACAGTTTTAAAGTATCAGCCCGTTCGGCCAATCGACAGAGTAAAAGAGGAGGACGACGACCTGCTTAATGCTCTCAAACCCTCTGCAGGGTTTCATCCCTTAGCTTATCTTGCTCCTGCTTTAGGCGCCATACACACACGCCCTTGTGATCACACACACACAAACAGAAACTCTGAGACAGCTTCAGTCTCCCTGGAAATATACACAGGCAGATAGCCAAAGCTGAGGATTACTCCCGGGTAAGGGAATAGGGTAATTCAGGCGTTCAGGCCGTAACCGACAGCGGGAATAAGATAAACTAAAGACCGTAAGGATAAAGGGTGGACATCCTTCAGGGCATAATTGAGGCCATGTGTTGCTTTTATTTTGATTCGTCCATGGGCGATATAAAATAAAAGGGACGAGTTTTAAGGGTGGGGGTGCGGACGCCAGGCAATTAGGGTTTTAGCGGGGACCAAGGAAGGCGTTGCGCGGGTTTTGCTTCAGAAAAGGGGGTTACATGGGTGGAGGGAGAGATTGGAAGGTGGATTAGCAGAGGAGGTGGATGGGTGGAGGAGGTAAAAGGGTTTTGGAGAGGGTAAAGGGGATGATAGCGAGAGCCAGAGACGGTGGGTGGAGGTTGGGGGTGTGTGGGTCAGAGAGAGCGAGGGGAGTTTGGGGAGG
>LYUA01000097.1:141676-152266 GCA_002093875.1 Calopteryx splendens
ATTGCCGCAGCAGCTGACGGCGCATTCAACGCCGGCCCTTGATCTCTCTCTGCACCGATGCGCTCTGGGAGGAAAAGAGAAGAGGGGGGTGAGGGGGGGGGGAGAGGCGGAGAGGAACCCAAGCATCTCTCCCCTCCGTGCACGGGCTAAGCACTTTACTGACATCCCGACTTCCCCCCTTAAATCATTATCTCCCCCTCCTCGATCCCCTTACCGCCCTCCTCCCCCCGACCAAACTCCACCACCCTGAGAGGTGTTTTTCCCCTGCGGCCCCTAACCCTTTGGGATGCTAAGATGTGGGATTTATTCCCCCCCGGGGAAGGCGTAATTGATCATCTGCGCAGGGCCCGACGGTTCGGCGGGGTGGTCGCATTTCCCATCCGAGGGGAAGGTCCGTTATTCCGCGATCAAAGGGGATAAAATCAGTGAGGAAACATGGAGTAGGACCGCTTGGGGGAGCGGGCGAAAGAATTGCGTTTTCACGATCAATTAAATAGCAATCTTTTCAATTAGGTACGCGAAACTTAGATCGATTATTCATTAATTAGGAATCGAAATTTTACCGTGGAACCTGCGAAAACCATCTCTAATCCTCTAGAATCCATCTAAGGGTTAGGAAGAAGAACAAAACGAATTGTCTTCGGGATATCGATTCTTACTATATCCGGGCTAATTAGTTACATACACATCGAAAAAAGGAGTGGAACATTCCAAAAAAACACAAACGAGCCACTTGATTTAAAATGATGTACTCACCTCTACACCTAACAAACTTGAAACAAGTGAAGCAGTTGTTCCACATCAATCCATGTTTACCTAAAAAGGCTGACTTTCCTTCCCATCATTCTAATTTTGTAGTGTGGCAAGAGCATAAAAAAAGGGAAATAGTAAAACGTTAAGAGTGTATGTGCTCTATTCCTTCTGTTTTTAGTGAATAGGTAACCTTCCGGTAAATTTGAGTCTGAACGTGCAATTTCTAGGGCCATATGCGACACAGTAGTATACACTTGAGCTCAGGCAGAATAAAATAAACTGCACCGATGTATCAAATTATTGCATAGAATCTGAGGCCGTCATCGTTGGCTACACTTCCAACGTTTTCATTGAATAACATGGGTGTTCAACACCCTCGCTCGCGCTCCCTCTCATCTACAGCGGAGGGAAGAAGGGTTGCAGTGATGTCAGCAGTCTTTTGTGTTCGACATGGTTGTGATTTATAACAATTTCACGAGGAGAGTGAAAGTTCTCTCTCTTCGCTATCATCAGAGTCCTCTCTAGCACCTATCGTGCTCTCGACAGGAGTGCGCGTGATCTCTGAGAGCCGACTGTGAGCGACCCGCACACCACAAGGTCTACGCTCAACACTTTCCTCTCGTGCTCCGTCATTAGGTACTGAGGCAGGTCACGCCATCCGACTCCAAAAGTAAGACTAGGCATACGGAAAATGGCATCGATACTTGACTCACCTCGATTATTTCTTTTCGATGCTACGAACTTATGCACTTTTTAGAAGGTCAACTCATATTAGTAAATTTGCCACAGTATCGAATCAAATGGTAACATGCTGTAACAAAATTTAACAACAGCAAATACAGATCAGTCCCGTGGTATATGCCCTTAAGAAGTGAGGGAAAACTTGAGGGGGGGTAATCGATCTCGGCGAGGTGATACTACTCGTGTAATGTAGGTGCGAATCATTGTGTCATAGAATTTCATCATAAATCTGAGCTACAAATATTCATTTTATCGTCAAATCGCAAAGCCAGATATCTTGGTGTCATCTGAGCTGCATAAAAATCTAAGGTGGCTTATTAATGACAAATAGCAAACAAAAAAATAAATCGAATACCTCTGAGGAAAGAGATGAGCTATTTAGGAAATTCGGTATCTCCTCTCTCCTCTTATCCTTGGCAGATATGAAGTTGGTTTTCCCTTATCGTCACAACGTCGCACGATCTTACTTGACAATTCCTGCCACATAGGTGCCCGCAGAAAGTCTGTTTTCTATAGTGGGGGCGACTGAAATGCAAGCCAGAAAGCAGTAGGCGGAAAACCACCAGAAATCGCTCATGTTTTTAGGAGACTACACAGAGGAATAATTGGATATGAAGATTTCATTGTACATTGCAAAAGTGCCTTTCATGATGCTCAAGAATGTAATTAAAATTTTTTCCGATGTAGTTCTGGCATAAATAGTAATCAAAAACAAATATGAAAATACTATTCATACGATAATTAATCTAAGCATGCTAGTAACTCTGTAACTACAGCTGAAAGATATATAATTATGCTCATTGTAATTCCAATACTCAATGTAAAATTAAAGTCAGTACACAACAAATAGTTTGTATTTTTTAATTATTAAATGGTATCGACTACAAGATGCGTGATTTATTATTTCGTCGTTTAATCATTAATAATCTTAATAAAATAACACATCCCTTTATGCATACATCTGTAATGGCATATGCTCCGAAGCAGTCGATATTTCCAACGTCGATAATGGCCCTCAAATTGGCTTTCTTATAGATTCATTCAAATCCATATTAAGAATAAAAAATAATACCCCATGGTACTGAATTATGCAAAAACCAAAAAGGCTTCATTATTTAGAAAAATTATAGTTATTAACATGGTCCCCAAATTTAATTGAAAAATTTAGGACTAATAATGAATGAGTTGAAATCCAAATCGCCACAAACAACAAATATTGAAGCTTTCCATGTTATGCGAAATAATCACTAGTTAACAGAAATGGTAATATTCATTGATGAGACTCCGGGATAAATTATCTAAAAAAGAGTACTCAACGGCCAGCAATTTGGTATAGAATATTATTTCAAAATTCGATATTTAAGAAATATTTCCATGAAGAAAAATAGAAGGCCGATCTTGAGGACTTGGATTTAAACTCCTTTTATCAAATTCTCCGTTTTTTTGCCCATTTTATGGCGGTTACTTTTTTCTTTGAATTGGGATCAAGGATAAAACGAGAGAGCTCCTCCAAAAGGTTCGTCTGTGACTTGGTTTGATGCCACTTCATACCAAATATGAATTTTAATTTTCCACCCACGCCGCGGCGCGCAGGGGATATCATGCCCGAGAGTACCCATGAGAATGTTAAAACCTTGACCCCTAAAATGTAAGCGCAAAAAATTAGAGAACCGTTTTTAAGGTCATATTGAGAACGTCGAGGATTATGGGAGCATGAATTCCAAACAGAATAGAGTATCATGCTCTCCCTAATAAGTATCTCATTACACTTTTAAGTTCATAAACCTCAATTTCAAATGTTTCCCAAAAAACATTCCTACCTTTAAATTGAGTGAGTTAAATTAAGGTGAGTTTCCCAATTTAGTCTCAAGCGGGAAATATCAAATGTCCTCAATACATTTCATCATTAACTACGAGAGTGTTCCTGTAACACTAAATGCATTTTTAAAACTTATAATATTTTCCAAAAGTTAACATAGTCCTTTCACTGTTCTCATTATGTGCTTAGCTAGTACGCCATCAAAGTTCTACATTATCTGCTCAGATGCCAGGCCGCTGTAACCTGGACTTCTTAATGGATATTTTCTCCCAAAGTCAAGTTTTCCAATGGGAAATTTCACTGTCTAACATCAGTCATTATTACTGCATTGCAGTTGGTATCAGCATGAAAACTGCTCACTTCAATTACTTAACATGATCATACATTTCTCTTCTAGAGTCAAAACTGAGGGTTTGTCTCACGGTAGTCGATCGGAATAAAGTGCCTTATGTACCTATTCAAGTAATTAATAGGAATACTATCACATAGCTACTTCAATGGGATCGTCAGGTAAAAACCTAAAAATACGTACGTGAGCACTATGACGGGCGTAGTTGCTAGCCGTTGCGGTGTGGCCGAGCGTCACAGGGTGTGATGCATGCCTGTTGACACCAGGAATGTAGAGCCAAAATTATGCGTTACCCCAATGTTAGTGACAGACGGATAAATTATAAAATTCAAGCGACGGAATTAAATTCTATCAACGGCTTTGAGAGAACAATATCTAAGTATGTAATGCATGATGATACGCATGCGAGACGAGCTGATAGTAATTGATGTAATTAAATAAGATAAAATGGAGAATAATAACTTGGCTACTTAGCGTAAAATACAGTTTACTGAGTGCTACCTTTGTTAATGATTCTGATCCCTATCTGTTCTACAATTTATCCCTCTAATTTTATTTTTGCCATATCTCCTGCCGTGGTACGATAGAGTTAGTAATACATACTTCAGATCATGAGGAAAGTTATCAGCTTCTAGATTCAAACTAGAATTTTAACCTATAATATAGCCTTCAGATATTGAATGATTCCCAACCCAGTCCTAACAATCCCGTAACGCTAAAAGTTAATCGCAATTTCGTAACGTCTTCGCTGCACGCAATGTAATTCGCCAATGAAACTACCTTCGTGAGGATCCCATAGAATAACAACATAGTGAGCTCTAAGTAGAGAGATAATATAGCTCTTTTACAGTCTCGTCACATTTACCCAGTACCCTTTCATTAAATCCTAATTTTCTACTAGCTAGTGCTCATTTTCCCTGAATATATATCCTCCAAGAGAAGCCGGTAGTAAGAGTGTCACCCAAGTATTTAACAGGCCACACTTGATATATATTTTGGTATCCCTGATAAAATATACGTACTGGGGAGAACTAATCTTTTTCCAAAAGGTTCTCACTACATATTTCTTAAAATTTAGTTCAAATCGCCAAGTTTCGTAGCTGTCCTGTTTTCAATTAGTAAGCAGCTAATTGTATGCTATCCCCCGTGCAGCGAATATGCCTCTTTCATTTACTGTGTCGTCAAATGATTGATGAATTTTACTATTCATCACGATATCAATATCGTTGGTATAAAGAAAGATCATAAGAATGCCGATGAAACTTCCCTAGGGAACACCTGATGCGACCTCAATTTTATTGGAGCTAATATCTACTATGATGACCAATAGTACACACTTATTTAAAAAATATTTTATCCAGTAAATGGTATCCTTTTCTATTCCACGGGCTTCTAACTTGGAGAATAACTTGCTATAGGGCGCTGTGACCAATGCGTACTTAGTCTAGAAAAATAGCGTCCAAGAGAACATTATTTCCTCCCGAGCCCAAAACATCAAATGCACAAAATTGTAAGCTGAAGACCGTAGGATCTACTTTTGAAGAATCCGTGTTATTTTTTCTTAAAAAAAATCCTGCCCATCGAGATTTTTTACTCAATGTTTGACAGACGTCGACATTGCATGTACGAGCTACGTGGAGTGAGCCTCAATTGAGGGGACACAATGGTCACCGGACGTTTCCAGAGCAATGATTCTCCCATTTCGGCGCACCGCACCAACCACAATGGACATGTCGCGAACCGCAATTAAACTTAGATTTCCGGACGAATAAATCGTGGCGCAGTTTCACAGAATGAAAGGCGACCCGGAATGATTCCCCTAATCAAAAAAACTGACGGCACTCTTGGTCTTCGTTCACCCCCTAACTACCATCCCTCTCACGGCCCGACCAGCAGAAGTGGATGCGAAAGCACTCGTCCCTTCATGCTTTATTATTTTTTTTAAAGCAGACACGCTGGTGAGGTCGGACAAAGAATGTGGGGAAACGGAAGACTTCTTTCCTCCGACCCCACCCAACCTCCCACTCCCCCGCCCCCTCACGCTCGGCAGGGCTGTTATTTCTTATGCATTGTTGTTCCGGGGAACAGGAAAGGTTGGGGAAGGCTGACAGAAGAAGAGGAAGGGTGCGTGTAAGGGGATACGCTGGGCGGCCGAGATATAGAAGAATAGAGGGAGAATAAAAGGAGGAGGGGGAGGACGAGGGGGGCGGGGAGGCAGGGGAGGGAGGAGGAAGATGCTGGAATCAATATCCACTCTCGACACAAACCGCCCTTTTCTCTCACTCTCCTCCCGCCCTTCGCTACACCTCCCGCCCCTATCCCTTCCTCCCCTAGCTCCCTCGCCATCCTCGCTCCCTTTCCCTCCCGGCCCAAACCCAACCCGGCCCCCCTCACAATCTTTGCCCTCCACTTTTCTCACACTTTCGATTTCTTACACCCATCCACCTCCACTTTTTCCTCCAACAAAGTCCCTGCTCTCCGCTCTTCCACGCCACCCCCAAAGTATGATGGTGTGGAGGTGAGACGGTGTTTAGCCCACCAAGCGAAGGCATCCCGATTCGAACCCTTTGCTAGCTAGCCTTGCTTGGATTTGAAGTGGCCGCAGAAGAACTGAGTGCCGCTTGAGGCCAGCTCGCTGGCTTTCCGCGAGGAGGGCACAGTTTCGATTCCAGGAGATGAAAGAAAGCATCCTCCGAAGGTTATTCGTACCACTCGGGGATGTTGCATGGTGAAGGCTCGGGTCGGCTCCCGTTTCTCGGACTAGGCCTTGGACCCCTTGCCGCCTTCTTTCTCTCCCCTCTGTTTGCCCACATTGATTTCAACTAGCATAAACTAATGCGAGCATTTCATAGTGTAAAAATCACTCGCCTAGATTAGATACCTCGATTTCCGGCCGATTGTCTGCAGTACACTGCAGAAGTCTCGCATATGCATGCAGCCGAGCCGATGACTCCGTTGAAGTTGGTAAAGCTTCTTTGGGATAAACTAAATTAGCATTCGCGTTCTAGGTCAAATATATTTATGAATTAAAGCATTTGCAGTTCAATAACCACACTTAGCGCCTGAGGTACCAGCGATACGTCACCTCATCATATATTTAAAACGATAACCCTGGGTTCCTCTCTTCCAAGGAATTGCACACCATGGCCGTCGGGTTAAGCTTCGAGTGCATAATCCACCACGCTTAATCGAATGCATTAAGGCCGAAAATCTTTCGTGTATGTGTATCATGGAGCGTGAGAAAAATTGAATCGAGTTGCATATCATCTTCTTCTCCCACAGCTATTCCCAGCCTCAAGTGGTATCGCTGTTAATTAAGATGCAAATACCATATATAATTTCTAGGAAAATAGAGCTTAGAAGAATAAGACGGTGGGTATACAGGTACTATCTAAACACGTCGATCGTCAAGTTCGCGGACGCATAACCTACGATATATATCTATTTTATTGCGTCAAGTAATCAGTTTTCGGTTCAGTAGAGTAGTAGTGCAACTTAATTTCAGCTATTACATTTCACCCTAAAATTATTTGGCAAAATCAATTCTTTTTCACTGCTCACAACCCTCAATTTCGGTGAGATGAGGGTATAAAAAATTATGCATATGCAAGTAAGCACAATGTTATCCGAGTTTTAACTTCACAACATCACGTCGAGATTCTGGCCAAAGATTTGCGAATTTTTTTATCAACGCATTGTCCACCAGACTAACCGGGTGAAATTTTGAATAAATGCGTCAAATAAATTATTACGCCACTTTATTTAATTTCAATTCCATCAATTTATAAATATTTATGCACAGTAATTATGGCTTCAATTTATAGATACTTTATATAATAGTTATTAGTTTATTATTATAATTTTATAAAATTTGATCTTATTAATAGCCCATGAAATCTTTTACACTACGAATGTGGTCCAGTATTCGTGATTACAGAGAATGGAGTTAATTTCAAGCCAGGTTATTACCTATATAGTGGTCATCTCAACCATCAGAACGAGTCCTAAAGCTTAATTCATAAATATTTTAGATTCAACGGTTGAACAAGATAAATATTAAGAAATGATGCCCAAAGGAAATGATGAGAAGAAATTAATCCTTCGTCGGCGAATGTCTTCCAGCAGAAAATGTAATAGGTGAATCAGCATCTTAGAAAATGACATCTTATTAAGCAATATATTAGTAGACCGTCACAATTTTCGCACATTTCATGCTTCAGTTACTTGATATTATTTTATTGCTAGACTCGAAGCTATTAATTCACAAAAATGAGAAAAAGAATGGAATGTGACAATATTACTCAGTGAGGGCATCGAAAGCAGGTTGCCCGTGCAGACTATCAGTAATCATATTCCAGGTAGTATTTCGAGTTGTGGCCCTTTAAATTGACTTTTTGTGGAACTTCTTTCATTAAACACGTTTTTGGTCGTTCAAGCCTATCTTAACATATAAATGCGTTAACATTAACATTGCGCATTACATTGCATGCGTTCCTACCCTAGTATTTACCGTTAGTGCGGAGCCGCATTAAGAGAATCAATCTGTTCTCCGTGTAATGGCAGTTTTTCAATTGCTCTAACTTCTATAAATGGTGAATACCAGTAGATATGCATGTAGTCGAATACACGCCAGGTTGACAAGACGTAAATAATTACCTCGTGAGAATGTATCATTCGAATTTCCGAGAAAATCTAAGGCCTTAAATGCAGCCAATCCCTCCTCACTTCCAATATTTGATTCCGGGCGTACGTGGTTATGTATTAAACTTATTTTTAATTCTGTGTAATGGAGGTACTACATCTAAAAAGTTTTTTTTTATATTTTAAGGAACACGAATTTTCGTAACCTACGAAAAGGAAAGACAAATCCTACCCCTACGCTACTCCAAAATTCGCAGATTAGACTCACGGTGTTAATTTTAAACTCTGATTTGATGTCAACATTTCACCAAAAAGAAATATCAGAACGCATCCAATTCAAAAACTTGAAGCAGAAGACTTCACGAATTATTCGGAGAGCTCAGGAAAAATAAGAACCAGTTTCCCATTTTAAGGTTCAGCTACATTAAAGGAAGGAAGAGTTCAATTTCCCTCGGTTGAAAAAAAAAAGTTTTCATTTGATTTTTGCTCTCCTCTTTTCACCGTATCATTCCCTTGGTGATGCGAGGGCGTTCGTGAACTCGGATCGCGTGTGAGATCCCTCCCAGAAGGATAGGCGAGTGGAAGTTGTTGGCATCCGAAGAGTTATTCGCTGAAAAATTTCTCATGGATGCGTCCCTCTACGAATAAATAGAGAGAGATCCCTTTTTTATTCAAATACTTTTATGAAGTAAAACCTCGGAAAAGGGTTATATGAGACCAGCAATTCTGTAGTTAAGAAATTGAAACGCAGAATCTTGCCATTAAAATACTTTTTTCATAATACAATTTGCTCAGCGATAAGGTAGAGTAAAACACGGAAATTGCGATGCAATCGGAAAATTCTACAGCTAGGCCAATGAATCTTGAAACATTCAGTGATATCAATATGGTCATGACACAGATCCACTTCGAGACCGTGATCCACTTCGTTGAGCATTTTTATATTAGAGAAGAAAGCACGTGGAACATTTTTTACAGGTCGTTTGCCGGTGTAAAATGCACAAGTAAAAACTAAGGCATGAACGCTGAGAGTAAGCAGACTGGAAGAGCACGTTATTGCGCTCCATTACAGCCCAAAAGACTAACTGGAGCAGAGAAACTTTTAGAATATGGTGCACATCTGAAGGGAGAAAGTGTTTCAAGACATTTTCAAAAAGTCTTTATTTTCTGAGAGCGTGTGTACTTCCACTGTGTTGCATTTTATCATAGGGGAGAGTGAGAGGAAACGATTCACCAACGTCGTTAAAGCAGAATAACGTACTAAAATTAGGAAATAAAAAAGCGCCGCTTCTTGTATCCCTTGCAGCGTTCCACCGCAATATAGTCAACATAATACAGGGAAGAAGAAAGACGAACGATACATCGTTGAATTTGAATTTCTATCCTTCGCATAGTGTCCGTGGCAGGCGTGTAACTGTGGTGCGCAATCCTATTTCTTGTTCCGAAATAATACTGATACTTCATGTTCTGCAGAATGTATACAATCCAAAAAAATAGCGACTGGAATTTATGTATTTTATTCCTTGCTGCCATGGGGCTATGCTCCCTGTTCGACCAGATTTTATAGCCAAACGATTTCATACTAAATAAGGATTATCGGATACCTAAAGGAAGTGCGAGAGGAATATATGGGCGGGAAATTCGGAAAACGCCGCTGGAAGGAGAATCGGCCAACCAATCGACCACCTTCTCTTTCTCCCGCTCCCTTTCTCCTCTTGCCAGCCGTCTTTCCTCTCCCCGAGTAGGTATCCCCGACGGAAGAGGTGGATAAGGCTCCCAGGGCCCCGCCTCCTTCGCCGCACCACCCACAGAGTTCCTCCCAGGCGCCCCTCCGCGAAGCCACCTCAGCCGACCCGCCACCTCGTTTGGAGGCGACCCCGATCTCCCCACTCCGCCGCCGCCGCTGCCGCACCCTCGGGATCGCCCGCGACCGCGCCTTTCCTCCCGCTCCCTCCCTCCGTCGATCCCAACGATAAAATAAAAAAGGTGGGGCTCCACGCCACGGAGCCGAGTGCTGCTACGCATCGCTACGCCACGGATTGGAAAATAAAACGAAAAGACCACGGAAGTGAGAGCGCGCCGAACATAAAACACACACACACACCCACAAAATTTAAACGGAAAAAAAGCAGCAGAATCAGCGCGTTAGAAGGAAAAAAGAGTCCCGAGGAGTTTAGCGCGTTCGAAGCGATGGTAAGGAAAAAAAATTAATTTAAACGGGGATGCTAGAATTCTTCTAAATCTCAGCATCTTTCTCTCCCCCACCCCTCACTTCCACTCTCTTCCG
>LYUA01000097.1:220235-235261 GCA_002093875.1 Calopteryx splendens
AGGGGTGGAGGCGGAGGGGGTTGAAGGGGGGGTTGTTGTCACGGATAAGGGAGTGGAAATGCAGGCGAACGGAATGGGGGGTGGGGATTAAGACGGGCCGGAGGCAGATGAGACGCGGAAAGAGAAGAGGTGAGATGGTGGCGATGGTTAAAGGAAGAGGGGGGAGCGCGGATGAGTCGGACGCAAGATTGCAACCTTATATTCCTCTCCCGCCAGATATTTCCCCGGACGAAGGAGAAAAGGAAAAAAATAATTTTTCCCGTCGTCATAATTAATGCTCCTAGAATGAAGCTCGTAAGGAGTTCTTCCTTTACCATTATAAAAAAATTCAGAAACGTTGCTCTTCATCAATTTCTCCTTTTGAAACGAGTGTGCCCATTAAGAAAATTTCACACATTGTGTCATGTAGCCAAGAGTACTTGGTGATGATACGAAAATTACGCCAATCGGTGACCTACTTCCCTATTCAACGTAATAGGAATGCACGAACAGGAAGCTATATTGGTTTTTTCACTCTTGAAATAAATATTGTTTTTACCCTCGGTGGGGAATTCAATGCTAATTCCATTTCCTGACTGGAGAACCCGAATCCGGATGATTCTGAGGTCCTTCGGCCAAACATACGAAGGGTGATTTTTTGAAGTACCGGTTTTATTGGAAAAGTATTGAAAGTACAGGAGAAGGAACTGAAGTTCATTCTGAGGGGACGAGTACAAGCACCGTTGAGCTTCATTAGAGGGGACCACTAAAAAATAAGCAGTCAAAGGAAACTTCGGGATCATGACTACGGTTCGTTTATTAACTAGGGTTTTCATCTTTGAATTAATTTTTTGAAGTTTTGTCACACTCAAAATCCGTTACGACGTAGAATTTAATAACGATGGGATGGATCATTGGCTTCGTACAACTCTTCTTCAAGCGTGGATAATTGTGTTAAGTATAATTCAGTGAACAGGAATTCGAGCATGAAAAGAAAAATGACCTTTAATTCTCCAAGCTGCTTTGCATAAGTTCACACGAATCGTGGTCTTACACTGATCTGAGAGGAAATAACTAAGGCCACGACGAATTAGTGAGCCAAAGACATTCAAAAATGAGGATAATTTCACGGAATATATAGTTTGGTATCAGCCGTTACTTGGTGGAAATAATTCATCGTAAAAGATAAAAAAATTTGCTTTTCCACAATTCTATTTTTGCAATGCCTAGGTTTCGACTATAAAGTTATCTTCAGGTGAAATACCAAGCTTTATATCTGTTTACCTGTGAGCTGCTTATCTTTTATCATGGATTATAATTAAACTAATAATTTTATAAAACAAACATGAAATACATTTTGTAAAATTTATGTGCCCTCATTAATTCTTTTGTCATTTAGAAAACTAAATATTTATTTTTATTTCTACGACCAAGCGGTTGTGAACCTAATTTTCCTTACTTTTTAACTATCCTTTCGTCCAAATGTTGTGGAATCTATCCCTGCAACATGGATGCTGTAAGTTCTGTTCTATCTTAATGGGAAATCTTACATGCATTTCCAAGAGAGGAACTTCGAAGGGATCAGGCGGACAAAAAATGCTGAAGTATACTGAATAAAATTCAACGCAATCCAAACACCCCTCAGTTTTTTTTTCCTAATTAAAATTTCTCAGTCGCTTATCCGCGATATTTCCAACCCAAAGGCTCCGGATCAAGCCCGGATGGGTTGGTGAACCTGATCGGTCGGAATAAGGGGAGGCTTTGAGACGGAGGGGAAGGAGCAAGGGCGGGAGGTGCTTGGAAAATGAAGAGGGATGGGGAAGAGGAGTGAGGAGAGAAAAAGAGCCGTGTGAGATGAAGGGGAAAAGTGCAGAGTGGAAATGAGAAGATTGACGTGTCGGGGAGTGAGTGGTTTGAGGGTAAACGCCGGGGAGAGTCGGGAGTCGAGGGGCGGCGGGGGGGAACAGAGAGAGGGGGTGTAAGGGGAGATGGGGTGGAAATAAGAGGTTAAAGAAGCGGAGGGAAGAGAGCGGCGTGGCTGAAAGTGGGGACGGGGATGGGGAGCCTGTCGAGAGGGGGGAGGAGGACAGAATGGGACTGGGAAGGGAGGTGCGGGAACAAAAGAGGCGAGAAATGAAGCTGGTCGGCGGAATGGGGAGGGGTACGCTGGCAGCGGGCAACGAGGAGGAGAAACTATTTGAGCTCGCTAAGAATCCGTTCCTGAACAATTCTTGAACAACGAATGCATGAGTATCGCTAACAATGTAAAAAATAGAGATAACTGCAGCGAAATAGGGCGACGTAAATGGGCCAAACGAGAAGTTAACTCCCGAGTTCTCTATGAGATCCCATTCCTTAAAATCCCTTGAGCATATAGGAATAATAATAAAAATAATTAAGAGATTTTTACGAGCAAAAATTCTTTCACAATTGAAAAACTAAACAATTATCATCCTCACAAATCATCAGCTTGGCGTCTATCATCAAAAGAAAATTTTTCAAAAGCAAACGAGAATACACTATAACTCAGTTAAATTACGTTCATATTAAATTTAAATATGGGTAAATGTTTAGTACTGGGTAAATATAATAAAATACTGATCATGAAATAACGAACACTAGGCATACTTCCACTGAAATTGTATTGCGGGTCGACTAGTTTCGGTGTATAGGCGTCTTCTTTAGGTACTGAATATGACGCCTATGTGTCTAAGGTATCTGAAGATAATGCTTTGGGTTGAACCTTGTCGTACCTCAATTAAATTTAAGTGGAATAATATATAGTTTTCATTATTTCATGAACACTAATTTCCTAATTGAGCCTGAAACCATCGAAAAAAATATTTAAAAAAGAAACAAATTTATCTCTTTAGCAAAAAATTGGTACTTCGTGCATAATGAACGGGTCATCCTATTTGTTGTAAAATTATAATCGAATATGCAAACTAAATTAAACTAAGAGAAATGTAAATAAGAGAACACACTCTGTACGAAAACAAATTAATTCACAAACAGAGGATTTTCGCAAAACGACAATTATTTGAAAGCAAACGAAACTAAGAACGGAAAGCTCGAGGTGGAGAAAGGGAGTAAGATGAGAAACAGTAGAATAAATGAGGCGAAGCGTAGATACATCTCGTCCAATTGCCGAAGAACCAATTCCTGAGAAATAATTTATAATCGACGCCTCGTATTATTGTCGGAGTTAAATAAGTAGCCTATATACCGTACAGTGGTGATAAAAGGGATACAAGGAATTTAAAAAAAAAACAAAAAAGCTTCACAGAGATTCAATTCTTAAATCATTTTCGGGTTTTTAAAGTGGAAATTTTATGCGGATTTCGCAAAGTTGAATGGAAATACATGTAGAAACATATCATATAAGCATGGTAAGAGTAGCGACAGAAAGCTAAAAAAAACCTAAGTTTAATTGAACCAGCTTTATTAAATCCATATGTAATCGATACTTCTGATGAACCAACTATAGTGAATAACCAAACAATCGAAAACTACTTTTACTGGATATTTTATGCTGGAGATGAGCATCATTTCTGTCTAAATCTTTTGCAAAAGAGACCAAATTACTTTTTTTCAAGATTTTAAGCAACTGCAAAACAAGTACTTGAGGGGAAATTAAATCTTTCCAAAATAGTATAAACTTCCTAGAGATTAGTATGTACTTGTCAACAAAAACTTTATTTCATCAACTCTCAGTTAACTGGACATTACCTTTGGTTTGACTCACTCCTTCCAACTTTTCTTCGGGGATTCTAATGCCATTCAAGTGAGTAGGCATGTACTGTCACTCACATTTGCACGCATGAACATTCTCTCACCCTTTCACCACGCCATCCTCCTTTAACGTCTCTTCCTCCTTCACCATTTCCTCCTCCCGCGCCACTCACCCTCGTCTTCGAGTAGTCGACATTCCCCCTCTCTCCCTTTGTCTAAAAGTCCCTTTTGCATCCCCACCTCACCCATTTCCCGCTCTTTAGCTCCTAGACCCACTTCGTCACTCCCTACTCGCTTCCACCGGCCATCTCACTCACACAGCTCATCATCAGCACCAACATCGTCAATCCGAGCATTAGTTTGTAGCAGCTTTCCAAGATATACTGCTGACTGCCAATCTTTTCATTACTTGCGACGTAAGTCTTCCCTTACCTAGGTACGTCTAGTAATTCATCTTTGGTCTTTCTCTGTAATTCTTCCTCTCTGTTTCCTTCAAATTGAGTCTCCAGTAAACTATCGCGCCTGAGAATATGTCCAATTAGTTTCCCTCTTCTTCTTGTAAGTCATCTCACAGTACTTCTCCATCCCGCGTAAGAACTTTCTACCCCCATTTTGATCTTGCACTGTTTCATCAAAATTACAACCATAAAACGAATATTACTAGCATAAAAATAACTACTAGAACGAAACAAAAGTGGAATAATATTTTATAATTAGCTTGAAATAGTAACCACTAAGTTTAAATTTTTTTTATTCTATTTTTTCTCCTTTTTTGCATTTATCTTTGCAAAAATACATGCTCAGCAGGAGCTCCAATGCATGCAGTTAACTCTGCTATCACTTAAAGCTTACATCTCATTGGCCTACGCTAATAAATATTGCATGTAAACTATATAAACAATGAATAAATTATTATTATCGTCAATTATTAATATTTTAAACTATGGTTCGTAGCCATTTCTTTTTATATTGAATACAACTACCCAGTTTATTATAAGCACATTTTTATTTGCATCAACTTTTCTTCTTTTCTTCCACTCTTCAAAGAATCCTCCATATTATATTTCTAACGACCCCATTTAATGCACATTTACTCATGGTATACAAAGCACCATTTTTTTAAACTTTAGAGCAGTGTATTGTACAAGGCGAATTTATACCGTTTATGGTTTGCGAACTCCCTATTGAAAAGCGCTGTTTTAAATCGCAGACAAACTCATCCTGAATGACCTATGATCACCAGTAACAAACGAGGCGTAACGAGCTGGAGTACTTCAATGAACATTAACAGAAGAAAATTTATAAAAGCAAATGGTAAGCATTTTTAAGTGTATCGGGATTAATGGGGAATTGTAAAAGTTATAATTAATTAATTTTTAATTCTTACCGAGATCAGTTTTAGAGCTTCGCACCAATACGCAACACAGAATCCCTATCATTGGTGGTATTCGACGAAGCGATCTTTTGGAGCGTCTAAGATTGTGGCGATATATCCGGCTAATATTGCGGCGCAATGACCGGTAATAATTTTGATTAATATCTCTTATCCAAATTTTTTCTGCTGTTCACCTCAAAAATTGGTTCATATATGGTAATTCTTCAGAATGCAAAAGAAATTAAACGAAAATATTAAATTCTTATAAACTGCCGATTATAAGAATATTTCCTCAAATTAGTCAGAAAACGACGTTGGAGGGATGTCATCATCGTTACATCTATCATTGTAATATATCATCATGTAAACCACGTCTAAAAAATTAGTTTCAAACAGTGTTTTGCATGAGTATACATTTTCAGAATAAGTACTCATGCAACACTCTAACAACTTCGTTCTTCGCAAAAATGAAAGGAATAAGTTTCTCGATAAAAATCTTTTCTCCCAGTTAAACTGATTCGCCAATTCAAACAATTAAATATAGTGGAGAATAAAGGCGAGTTTATTTATGAAAAGGGATATTTATAAAACCTAAAACGATCTTGGAACGATTGAGGCAGCCTGAGTTTGATTCAAAAAATAATAAATGAAAAAAAGTATACTAAGTATTTTCCACACACTCTTATTTGGCACAACTAGTTTCGACGCATAGACGTCATCTTCAGGTACAAAAAAAATCACACAATCGAGTGTCAAACAATAATATAATCAAGTTAGGAATGAATTTATTACGTAGAATTGAAGATATGTAGATAGATATCTTTCTCCTTTGTTCATCTCATTCAAGTATAATCACGAAAGTACATGTATCTTATTGGACATAAAATAATGCGTGACACTGATTTCAAATCTGATATGAGAAAAAATATCCAGGAAAAACAAGGGAGAGATAAGCTCCATGATCTGCACTTAATTCTCGTTTATCATGGATCAAGTAATATGCTTATGAAAGCACTGATTACTAAAATATATAGAACTTCTCAAAGATCTATGTATCCATAAGTTTCAAAATAGTGTATAAGTATAGGAAAACATAATCGGAGGCAGTTGAAATCGTTCATTTGACGAAAGCGGACGGTAGCGGGAGAGGAAAAGAGACAGTTATAGAGAGAAAGGGCTCGAAAAGAATGGGGAAGGGAAATCGCCAACGAGGAGCATCATGAAAAAGATAAGAGAGGATAGCGGAGGCAGATTCCTATTTTGTGGGGCGGCATGGGAAGATGACGCGGGATTGAGGGTGGAGACGAAGTGGGCAAGTAATGGGGAATGGGTGGAGTTGGGGGATGAAAGGGGTTGAAGTGAATTGGAGGAATCAGTGAGGTGAGTTGTGCCGGCTCGGACGGGCATGGGAGAGGCTGTTGAGGACTGGGGGGACGACGGTTGGGTGGAGAAATTGGAACAGGGGGAGAGAGGGATTTCAAAGAGGGTAACGGAATGGGTGGGAGTGGAATGAGATTGAGACGGATTGGAGAATCAACCCAGCAGACTGGAGGATTTGGGAGGAGGGTGAGTAGATTAGGGTGAAAGCCTGGAATGGACGATACTGAAAACAATATCGATGCATCTGAATTCGATATTTAAATATTTTAATGTTTGCTCGTCTGGAAATATGGATCAAGAGGGTCTCTAGTTTGATAATTATCGATAAATGCTTTCAAGAAACGGCGCTTTTGTGATGGTAAACTATAAATATAGGATGGTACATTGACCATGCATGAAATTGTATGACAATTTTACTATTACAATCACTATTATAATCTGCCAATATTACCTCGGATAAAGTAAATAATATCTTTCATTCGAAAATGAAATACTTTCCCTAGTTAACTGATGATATTACTTTTACCAGCCGAGAATGACATCGATGAATCGGACTATATTCGATGCATGACCCTAATATCTATATTTACAAAATAGATAGCAGTGCTTTAGTGAATTTTCTCAAATCATGGAAGTAAATCATTAAATATCCATTGATCTCCTGATATTTTGGAGAGCAGGTCCTCAAATTAACATTGGGTTCCTGAAAGTTAAAAAAAACAACCTACCATCATATATCGATATAAACTGCTCATCCCTAGTGGGAGGAAAGTGTGAGAGATGAGAAAAAGGGTGCTGATCCACCCCTCCTTTCCAACCCTTCCTCCAATTCAACGGCCGCATGTGTCGCAGGAGGAGAGGGGAGACGGGAAAGGGAGACGGGAGGGATAGCGAAGAGGGGGGATCGGGAGTTTGCCCGATGTTACATCTCGGCACTGCATTGTTATCCGCTTTCGCCGCGGGTATTTCTGCGGATCGAGCGAAGTCCTCGCTGGCTGACTACTGGGGTGGGGCTAAGGGAGTGTGGGTTCGCGGAGGGGGGCGCGCGGAGGAATCGGGGGAGCGAGAGAAATAAAAATGGGAGGGGAGTTGGACGCGACTGGAAATGGCGCGAAGGCACAGCGAGGATTATGGTAACAGGGCGAAAAGACCCGGTTGGGTTCCCGGAGTTTGGTCCGAGAACAGGATTAAGATCCTGATCGGCCCTCGGCTATGGAGAAAAGAATCACAGTCCATTATATAATCCGTAAAAAATAAATTAAAAACAAAAAAGCATTGAAATCCCCTGAGTGGTGAAAACGAGTGCTTAACACGAGTGGAAATAGAGAAGATAAATTTGAACCCACATTCATATACTAATGCCGTCGGTTCAAATTTTTATTAACTGGAAACTTTCTAAGCCCGAGAGCGAATATTTTGCTAGCATGTTCTTAACATCCATTTCTACTCGCGGCACGGATATGAGGGTTATCAATCTTCTGCCTTGTTAATAAAAAAATTGCCTATCGCCTTGTAGCATCTGTCGGCCGAATATTTGCAAGGAAGACAAAATATTTTTCTTACATCAGACAGGATTAAACTTCAGTTGGGACACCCACGAACTAGTAGAATGGGACAAAGCACCGTATATATTCTAACCAGAACATATATTTAAAACAACCCTTCACGCAGCACCCTTTCGGGGTAAGCAACGTCAAGAAAAGTCTGGTATTAGGCTACCGAAGGGAACTTATACTCTAACTAATGTCTTCCATTTCATCCAATTTCTTGCATACCTCTTTCATGTTAATACATGCTCTTCTGTTTCTGAAACTTTTATTTTCCTACCCTAGATAGAATCCTTTCCTTATCCTTTATTGGCAAGAATATTAGAGATAAAAAAAAAGTTTTGAGCAAAGTTTGGGCACGCACAAATTGTCTAGTTGTCCATACATTGAGGTGATTTTTTTACGATCACTCTCATTATTATCAGGATAAGAAATAACGCGGGTAATAATGGTTGCCAATGAATGGGAAATTCTGAATGAGGGTGGTCTACTCTTGTGCTTGCAAAGTGGAGATCCAAGCTTCGATGTTAATTCAAGTATATTTAATTTCCACCCACTGGAAACCTTTCAGGAATATTTCCCGTTATTCATCTCACTCACTAATGTTCAAGTTTTCCTTTAATCAAGGGTTGCTGTAAAACTTCGAAAAGTTTCAAATGCGCCGTTCAATTTCCTCATATTTATAAATAAATTCAAATTACAAGAGAATATAAACTAAGTCACTGCACTTATGATGATAGATCATTTTCCATTCCTAAGTCAAATATACACAAAATAAAGCTTATACTTACTAAACCAAATTATCCTCGCTGACAGAATTTCCAAAACTCACGTATTCTCCCCTATCCTTTTTTGTTTTATTCTGTATAATACATCTTTGAGCCGCGTATTTGCTAACGTGAATTATTTTTAAATGGACAACCAAAGCTTACATCTGCTGCAGTAAAATATAAGAACATAGTGTGACACACACTAGCGTCACTTAAGCGGACGCTATCGTGACGTCCCTCTTACAGCATCATGGAAAAAATTCAAATAGCTTAAATTAATGGAAAAATCATTAACTTTATTACTTTAAAAAATTAATTCTACTGAAAAATTGTTTTATTTACTCGAGATTTTAAAAATACTTATCCCTTTAATTTATTATCCTTGATTAGAGTAAGAGTTCCAAGTCATTTCGTTATCGAGAGCTACTTCACAATAGTGAATCGTTATGTTCAGATGATCACTTGGTATCATTTACCTGTCTCTGCAGAAAAAAATATAATGTATAAGTGCACATTTCCTTCCTGGATATTGCAGAAAAAGCTTGTTATGAGAATAATTTTTCCGATGATCGATCTATAGTTTATAACGATATAACTCAATGTGAAACTCCAACGCTTAATAAACTCTTAGGCTACATTTACCTACATGTGAAAAAGTTTTTTTATCCATAAAACAGTTCAAAATATATAAAAACGTCCATAAAAGTGGCTGGAGCTGACGGCACCATTGGGATGGATATTTTTCTTGCAGTATCTGTGTGTTTAATGCTTACCATGATGACAATGCGTCCTGCCTGAGTGATAACTCCATTACTCGGAAATACTCTACTAAAGCCCAAAAGCAAGAAGTCTTGGAAAAATTTGATTGAATAGATCATTAAGAATTCAATGAATTTCAATTTAAGATTTTAAATGAATTTTTAATAATTTAATTGGGAAATGTATATGGCACAATAAAATTTAAACGGCATTTGATTACCATGCTAATACGAAATGACGCTTTGCTACGATTGTGAAAATTAAAATAAAATACAGTTCAACATATTTTCAATTTTTAATTTATTCATAAAAATCTAAGCATATTTAAAAATTTCATGAAACGTTTGACATATTTTTCATTTCAATGAGCCAATTTCCAGCGATCTGCGCACACCACGACTATGCTTGAATATGCAATTGAAAATGTGGACAAATGTATTTAGATGCCTGCAAATTAAACAGGGAATAATTTTCAATTCGATTTCCCCTTTTATTTCGGGAAACAAAATCCATAATCTTAATTCAAACTACAATAACTTAAGGGAACGCGCTTGCCCAGTCTAAAATTAAATGAAGAGGAAAACTTTTTCTTCGTACGGAAAAATCAAAAACTACTGATTACATTAACACTTAAACTCCATTACCATGCGTTTCATTCATAAATAACCATTTTAAATTTAATTATTGAGAAATAAATAAAAATGGAATAAGAACACAGTTGGGAGATAATCATCAATGGCGCTTTGATCAATTCGTAAATTGCAATGACTGCCCAGACAGTATTGCCTACTTAGTAAATCCAGGTTACATTTCACACTTCAACATTCAACAAAGGAATGGGGAAGAAGGAAGAGAAACCGGTGGAGAGACCGGTCGGAAATAAAAAGATGTTTTGAAAGAGAAAGAAAAAAGGTGGTGAAGGAGCGGAGAAAAAAAGGTAGAGACGGGAGGATGAGAATAACTTACAAACGGACATGTTTAATTATAGCTAAATTGGAGGGTGGGGTTAAATCGATGACCGAGGCTGGGTATGGGGGTTGAGTGTTTTGAAAGAGACTGAAAATAGAGGGGAGTGGAACGGAAACATTTGCTCCATGGCTAAAACATCATTTGCTCTTTTGAACATAGGATTTCTAATATATCTCATTTGCTTTCCATGGACTCGAAATGGGGAAATTCTCGAAAAAATATATTTTTTCTGAGGAAAAAAATTATCCTTTCTGTTCAAAAAACAATTTTTATGTTTTCCATTTCTTTTTCCTAAATTTCTCCAGATCCTGCTCATACTGTCCTGTCGGGCAGTGACAGCACTTCAAATAATTGGTTGCACTTTTGTGCGTATTTGGATGCTTACCCTTTGACTTTATTAGAATTATAAATAACTTCATTGAAGTATACAATGACTTATGGTATTAATATGTAGAGAAGCCGTGGGCACAAAATAAAAGCATATTTTAAGTGATTCCGTGATAGGAACATTTCAATAAATAATTTTTTTTAATTTCGCTAAATATTCTTAAACTCAGTTTTAACTGAACGTATGTGCTCGGCCTTAGCCTTAGTGGCGGTAGGACACCCCTTTTATTCTCATTAAGAAACGTTGATGACTATAGAGAAGGCGAGGCTCCATTAGTTTAGCCATGTAATAATATCCATGTTTTCATACTCCTAGCGAGTTTCCTTCTCCTTTCCATCAATATCCAGTGGTAATGACGAAGGATTAAGTATCGCTTGCAATAATATGAGGAAATCACAAAGAGAATTCTTTCCTACCTCTTCCGAATGAAAGTGTAGTTGCCGATATTTTTTGTTATTTTATGAACCGCTATACTGCAGATGCGAATTGCCGTGCATAACTGTATGTAAGGGGAAACCGACAAAATATGAAATTATATAAACAATTTTCATTGGCACTCTTTCACGTGTAAACATTTCATATAGCTCTTAATGCAAAGAAAATTAGTATCATCCATGTAAAATATTCTATTTTCTTTTTCCAAAGTTATAAAATGCAATTATTTAAAAGTTAAAACTAAACCCTCTGAACTGCGTTAAATCCTGGGACAGTACCTCTAACTGAGCATCCCGCTGGTGTGTAAGCAAATGAGAGAAATTTCATAATGTGTTAAAATTATTCACCTAGACTGATATGTCAGGTCTAGAAGATGGAATATTTGCACTTTGAAATCATTACATTTAAATTTCTAAGAATCAGACTGGTACAAATGCGGTGATAACTCTGAACCGACTCGTTAAACTCTCATTTAGTGCAATCCCCTGTTCACTTGTGTGGAAGCTGATGGAAAGCGGATTAATATCATTAGGATAAAGAGAGAAAACCTGCATCAAATCTACACTTTATGATTGAAAAGAAGTAACTAACTCATCAAAATACCCTGTAGTAACATATTTCCAAAGGTGACCCAAATTGCTGCAACTTTAACGGACAACTAATTTCAATTGGTGGAAGCAAAACGACGCCCGCAAGCTAAGTTTGAGAAAAGCGATAACTTATTCCTTTCAGGCCCCATTTACAGTGCGGGTTCCCTCATGTGCTGCACACAAGATAAGTTTCATATGAAATTTACCAAACGGTTGAACATAGAAGCAATAATATTTGTACGTATAACGCCTTAGATTTCGGTTCGCGTACGGGGTGTCATCTCGGAGCACACGGTGTCAGACTTTAGCGCTAACTATGTTTTTTCACCATTCTCCGTGCCTATTTCGACCAGAGCAGAGAGCGAAACATCGTTTAAAAAGCAATAAATTAGCTCAAACGTTAGCAAACGATTCATCGAAAAATAAGAAAGTATTATGTCCATGCCAAATTTACGCACGACTTTCGCTCTCCCGCCATTTAAAATATTAGGTATCTCGCGAATCACTAGGCGTATGCCAGGAAAAAAATACTCTATAGAAATCTCAAACGATATCAAACAACATACAAAAACAAAATTTGTTTTTAAAAATGTATTGAAATCCATTTCCAAAAGACTTAGTTCATAAAATTTCAGCTTGTAAAGTTGAATTAGAATACGCGGCTCGGTCGCAGATTGACCCCAATCCTATTTTTTTAACATTTTTGAAACGAACAAAAAAATGTTATATATTCTACAGTTTCAGGATTCACTTCGTGGAAGAATTTAGAATCCATTTTAAAAGATAATATCGTACTTTTCCACAGAATTCTGTGGAAAAGTACGATATTATCCTTTAATACGGATAAAAATATTACTTTTTATAATTCTTAATTGAGTTGAGAATCATTAGTGGAATTAAGATTTAATTTTCAACTATACAAATTATATCTTTGAAATTAGCGCGATTGCTTGACATCTGAAATTTATTCAGTTTTCAGGACTCTCAATTGATTTTTTTCATCTGGGGCACAGTGATTAAATAGCAG
The DNA here is from genome assembly GCA_002093875.1 of Calopteryx splendens. Lineage (NCBI taxonomy): Eukaryota > Metazoa > Arthropoda > Insecta > Odonata > Calopterygidae > Calopteryx > Calopteryx splendens. Next base: position 233,187 of record LYUA01000097.1, read on the forward strand.
AAATTGAAAATAAAAGCCATTAACTTTTTTCTGCAAATAATTAGTAATATAACCGAGCTAAAGGGTGGAAAAAAATTAAAATCGTAAAAAATTCAAATTGATAACAGTTCGGACTGGTTGATAAAAAACGTTCGTTTTACGCGATGCATATTCGAATCCGCATCCACAACCCCACACCGGCTCCGTTCCTTTCAAAAGGCAATTGCAAACCATGGCCTACAGCGTTAGGCGACATCCTGATCATTCACGGAGATACGGTACCTATTCGCTTCCGGTGTGTTTCAGGTTAGAATGACGCTTCCAATGCACTAATCGCAGGCACACACGTTCCCGTACGCTAATTACTTCTCCGTACACTTGCCGTCTACCTACCTAAACGATAAATGCGCAACCACAATGAAAGAGAAACTAAGAGTTCCATCTCGCCTCCCGACTGTTAAGAGTGAGTGAGGACGACGAGTGGAGATGAACCCATTCGCGGCGAGGAATCCATGCTCGCCTACCGCTTCCTTCCCTTCCCCGGCCCGCACGAGCGCTCGCCTCCTCCTCTAAGGCACGCACCCATTACGTCTTGGGCGGACTCGCGCGAGGACGACCTTAAATCCTCTTCCCTCCGCCCCTCACATCTTTCGCTTTCTCTCGAGGAGCAAGCACACAAGAGCCACCTATCTGGAACGTGCAACGCACACAATCGGAAGGGAAGCTCAAGGCAGAGGATAATTTACGGTCCCGGGACAAAACGTTCCCCTTCAGAGAACGGCGGCGCTTTGGGAATCCACCACTGCAACAATAAGGGAAGGTCGTACGTTATATAAAAAGAAAAAAATTCATGTAACCTGCACCATTAATTCAAGAGCGGAGCGTTGGTTAAATGAGTTTTAGGATTAAATAATTGTCCACAAAAGAGTTTTTCAAGGCAACAAAAGGCAACCCTTTCATTAAACTATCCACATTAAATGGAAAAATCAAACTTTGCACTGATTACTTGGATTTTATAAATGCTACTATATGTTACCGCGTCTTTATCGGTTTTGTCTTAGTATGGGTCTGCGAAAAAAAAAATTAATGAAACTTTCACTCGAAGGCACCAACTCGAACGTCAGTAAAACGCCATTTTGAAGACACTACGCGTACCTGTAAAACGTAATAATACACCCTAAGACGCGATAGATATGACGATTATATATTCATTCACGAAACCATCCCAGATAATTCCTGTAATTTCAACACTTCAGTCACGCTGTACATTTTGGATATTAACAAGTGATTAGGGAGTGAGATGGCGTTTTTGACTGAGTTCAACCTTATTATCTCTCAAAGATACTGAAGTATATCCTTGAAGTGGCCAACACGTTTCGGACTCATTTTCATGCCTAGGGGATAAACTGTCCCACCGTTTACAAGAGGGTGCATGTAACGATTCACGATAGTTCTCTTTCCTACAGCTCGGTCGGTAAATATCATTCTTACCCACTGCGATGCATGGTGAACAAAAATTTTTTTACTCTGAAATATTTGTATTTTTTTGGAACAACAGGGAGGGACAAAGAGTATGTTCCTATGTGTTCGTGTAAGAGATGGAAAGGGGGGAAGAGGAGGGAAAGATGAGGGGAGTGAGGGATGGAATGTTGGTAGCAGAGCACTGGGAGTGAAACGACGAGAGGGAGAGAGGGTGAAATTATGCGCAGCAGGATCCGTTTTGTCGAGATGTTAGTCAGCCCGTGTGTGTCAGGCACGACTACGACGCCGCAGGTGTTTTTACTTAACGACTTCCGTACAAAAGCTCTCGTTCCACTATCGACGGACAGAAGAAGACGGCGGCAGCCAAGCCGACCTCAATACTCTCTCTCTCTCTTTGCCTCTCTCCCTCCCTGTCTCTCTCCCTCCTTCCCCCCTCCCTCCCTAACCCCTTCTATCCCTCTATCCCGCGTTCATGCATATCACGAATGAATGTCTACTCAGCCGGTCGCACGCTGTCTCTCACGCTCTCTGCTCTCCACTCAACCAAGCCACCGAAAAAGTCCCTCACTTCATTCCACACTCCCCCTCTTCGTCGCTTTTTCAAAACACCCCCT